>CM060476.1:2683732-2726232 GCA_030544235.1 Lepturacanthus savala | reverse complement strand
AGTGTTGTTCATCAGTAGTTGAGAGATTTTGTATTTTTTTTTTCACATTTTTCTGTAATTTCCCTCCTCAGATTGCCTCTGGCCAAGCGCTCGCTCAGCGGCAGCCACTCGTCCCACAGCAACCTGTCGCAGGCGTCCGTGACCTCTGACCTCCTGGGTGGAGACGACGTGGACAGTCCCATCAGCGCCCAACATGCCAAGATCGCAGAAAGACGCTCCATCAGCAGCACCGACATCCACGGTACGAAGGCTGTTAATAAAGCTGCTGCTTTTCTGATCGGATGTTGTGGATGTGGCGAAAGTCCAGTAGCAAACAGCCTCATGGCCAATTGTTGGAAAACACATGCTGAGAGGCCCCTTAGGAGCTAATATGCATGCTAAAGTGCTCTTTAGGAGCCAAAACATGTGCTAAAATGCCCTTTAAGAGCCAAAACATGTGCTCTAGTGCCCTCTAGGAGCCAAAACATGTGCTAAAGTGCCCTCTCAGCAACCAAAATTTGTGCTCATGTGCCCTCTTGGGACCTAAATAACATGTTAAAGTGCCCTCTAGGAGCCAAAACATGTGCTTTGAGTGGCAACCAAAGTGTGCTAAAGTGCCCTCTCAGAGCCATCAACATGTGCTAAAGTGCCCTCTAGGAGCCAAAACATGTGCTTTGAGTGCCCTCTTGGCAACCAAAGTATGATGAAGTGCCCTTTTGGAGCCAAAATGTGTGCTAAAGTGCCCTCTTGGCAACCAAAATGTGTGCTAAAGTGCCCTTTCTGAGCCAAAACATGTGCTAAAGTGCCCTCTAGGAGCCAAAACATATGCTAAAGCGCTCTCTTGGGACCTAAATAACATGTTAAAGTGCCCTCTCAGAGCCAACAAGATATGCTAAAGTGCCCTCTTGGCAACCAAAGTGTGCTAAAGTGCCCTCTAGGAGCCAAAACATGTGCTTGAGTGCCCTCTTGGCAACCAACGTGTGCTGAAGTGCCCTCTTGGAGCCAAATTTTGTGCTAAAGTGCCCTATTAGCAACCAAAGTGTGTGCTAAAGTGCCCTCTAGGAGCCAAAACATGTGCTCAAGTGCCCTCATGGCAACCAAAATTTGTGCTCATGTGCCCCTTTGGCAACCAAAGTGTGCCGAAGTGCCCTTTTGGAGCCAAATTCTGTGCTCATGTGCCCTCTTAGCAACTCTAGGAACCCTCTAGGGTGCCCTCTAGGAGCCAAAACATATGCTAAAGTGCCCTCATGGCAACCAAAATGTGTGCTTATGTGCCCTCTTGGCAACCAATGTGTGCTAAAGTGCCCTCTAGGAGCCAACACATACTCTAAAGTGCTCTCTTGGGACCTAAAAACATGCAAAGGTTCCCTTTATGACCTAAAATGCATGATAAAGTGCTTTCATGGCAACCAAAATGCTATATGTGCCTTTTCTTTTGTCCTTTTCACCCCTGCCCATCAAAAAGTCTGTGCATGTAGTGACTGTACTTACAGCATCAATGCAAATGTTCCCTTCAAACCAATGTGTCCAAACCTTTGTGTTGATGCATGTTGGATCCACCTCCGTCCTTTTCATGCAGCCTCTGACTGTT
This sequence comes from Lepturacanthus savala, assembly GCA_030544235.1. Classification (NCBI taxonomy): domain Eukaryota; kingdom Metazoa; phylum Chordata; class Actinopteri; order Scombriformes; family Trichiuridae; genus Lepturacanthus; species Lepturacanthus savala. The sequence goes on along the minus strand of CM060476.1, from coordinate 2,724,662 downwards.
ATGGCCAATAAGCTCCCAGCTTCTAGTCCCATTCAGGTGATTACAGAGCCGTAGTAAATGCTAATGAGTGTTAATTGACCATTCTTCTCTTATCCTGTCGGGTTTTTGGATCCAGCTCTTCGGATTCAGGGCCCGTTTCGTCCGTGGGCCTCGGCCAGTCAGGGTGGAGGGATGTGCAGCGACTCTGAAAGTGCTGGAGGGAGCAGCGAGTCTCGGTCAATGGATTCACCCACAGCAAGTCCAGGTGGGTTTAAAGGCTTTAAAATGTGAGCTTAAGTTAATAGCACAAGAAAATAATGGCCTAAGTAATAGGAAAATACAAAAAAAAACTTTATCAAATGCAGAGAATATTATATGCATGAATCATTCCAATCAAAAAGACCCTGACAGTGGATAAAACCTTAGAGAATAAAGTGACTTTATTCAACTTTAAACCTGGTTTAAACTGTCCTTTCATTCCATAGTGAAACTCTAATCTTACATTAACCTGGAGTTAATTAATCTCCCTTTTTCACCACTTTCCCAGCTCTTCTTTGCCTGTTTTTATTGATATGCACAGCACTTTATATTAAATTAATTACTATAAAACATTATATTCTAAAGCTTTTATCACTCACCAGTAGAAATTGATTGATTGAGTATCTTCTGCACCATAAATACCTGCTTTTTGAAGCAGCCGCCATCATTAAAGCTTGTTAAATTGCCCAATTCAGGCTTTTTAAATCCTGACTTGGGCAAAACCATCTGAATAAAATGTCCATTGTCCTATAGGCAGGATTAAACTCAGGATTAAAGTGATTTTACCAGACGTGGCAGCATCATTAAGAGATGATTTAGGCCAAAAACTCACTTTAAAATGTGAGTATCTCTTAAATAATGTTTTTTATATATTATATTAATGTTTAAAATCATCAATAGGTGTTAAAGTAATCTTCAATTTCAGGGTAAGTCTGGAGAAAACAACTTTATTGCTGCAGATTTTAGGTTGAATCTTCAGCTTGTGATCAACATTTTACACCAAAAAACGAATCGATTGGTCAATAGGTTGATTAATTATCTATAGAAGCTGTAATTAATTGTATTAAAATCTTGATTTTAAGAGTAACTAAAGTGCAAAGAGCAAATATAGTTGGAATACTGCAAAATAAATGTAATTGTGGTTTACTACAGATAAAATTACTTTATTTAAAACTTAAAGAAAGACTAAACTGACCCAAATCAGTAAAAAATAATGAAATAAGATAAATTATCTGCAGTTATTAATAGGATAAATGTTCAAATATCAAAACTTTGTCTCTATATATGCTGTTACAGAGCAAATATAGTTAGAATATTGCAAAATAGTTTATTTTAAACAAGACCAAACTGATCCAAATCAGGAAAAAATGGAAATTATTCTCAATAATTCATCAGACAATGAGCAATGATTATTAATTATTTGTCCATAAAATCCTATAAATCCCACTGAGGATCATTCCAGAACATGAAGAATATATTCTGTAAGATGTTTATTATAAAAGAGACAATTAAATAATCACACAAATCTACATTAAACATCTAAATACTCTCTACTACTGATATTATATTAAACTATTTACTTATTGTATTGATGATGTGGATATTGATGATATATATTGATGCTGTAACAGTAACATTGGGTTTTTCTACAGATAAAATCCTTTATTTAATGTTGGAGCTGAGGTTTTCTACTGTGATTTATGAATAAAAGTCAAAGCTGCTGCTGGATCAGGGTTTTTTGGGGGGATTTTAACAGGTTTTAATACTTGGACTCATTTAACTGGTCACATAGCTTGTGAACAGTAGGATCAGGAGTGGCTAAAGGAAGGAAATTGGTAAAAATTGGGGTTATAGTTAAGTAGGTTTTTCCTGTTTATTTCCTGGACAATAGCAGGACCACACCCGGCCGTCCTGAGCCTCCTTAAATGGGCTCATCACATCATTAAAATGGAGCCTCTGGGAAATCATTGATTATTCAGTGGAGGTGAGAATCACCTGGAATCCAGCGTGTGGATTTAATTTACGGTGGCCACGCCTCCGAGGTTTTCCGGGGCGTTAAATACGGAGGTCGAGGTTCACCGCCGCAGGGATGTCACTGTAGCGGAGGACGGTCGCCTGCCAACATGTGGATTTACGGGTGTGTTCTTCCTTACTGTTCAGGAGACTTCAAGAGGAGATTACCCAGAACCCCCTCCACCGGCACCATGTCCTCCGCCGACGACCTCGACGAGAGGGAGCTGCCCTCGCCGTCTGATAACGGTGAGTTAACACACTAGAAAAGCTCCGAGTACAATTTTGAGGGACTTTAAAAGTCCTTCGGAGGCCCCCGACCCTTAGGTTGGGAACCACCGCTACACCAGTAACATGCTGATGTTTCATTATTAACAATCTAATGTCATTATATATAATAATATAGCAGATTTACCTTTAATTTAATACTTTAAATACATTTTGCTGCCAGAACTTGTAATGGAGCGTTTCTACATATCTACATTACTGGTACTTTTACTTAACCAGGCCTATTTTTCAGTTTTCCTGCTATAAATGATAATAAATCAATATATTCACGAAGGTTATTGTGCTTAAACCTGGAATCAAAATAGATCTACAACATGTGAGGTGACTACAGAAGAGCCAGGATCAATTTATGTTGCTGTTATAGAGAAAATGAGTTAGAATATTGCAAAAAAGATAAGAAAATCGAAAATTCTGTTTTACAACAGGTCATAAAATGCTTTATTTAAAACTTAAAGCAAGATCAAACTGACCCAAATCAGGAAAAAAGTTGAAATAAGCATAATTATCTAAGTGTTTCTAAGTGATCAATTATTCGTCCATAAAATCCTAGAAATCACACTGAGGATCATTACAGAATATGAAGAATATATTCTGTAAAATGTCTTTTTTTTATCCAGAACCCAAAAATCATCAGTTTACTATTATAGAAGAATAAAGAAACCAGGAAATAATCAGATTTGAGAAGCTGGAACCAGAGAATTTGGACATTTTCTTCATAAAAATGACTCAAATCGATTAATTGATTACCAAAATAGTTTGATGTCAAATCAAATGTGGGGTTCCTCAGGGTTCCTTTCTAGATCCTGTGAAGTTTCAGTCACTTTACTATTATAGAGACTAAAGAAACCAGGAAATAATCAGATTTGAGAAGCTGGAACCAGAGAATTTGGACATTTTCTTCTTAAAAATTACTCAAATCGATTAATTGATTACCAAATAGTTCGATGTCAAATCAAATGTGGGGTTCCTCAGGGTTCCTTTCTAGATCCTGTGAAGTTTCAGTCAGTTTACTATTATAGAGACTAAAGAAACCAGGAAATAATCAGAGAAGAGAAGCTGAAACCAGAGAATTTAGACATTTTCTTCTTTAAAATTACTCAAATTGCTTAATTGATTACCAAAATAGTTTGCTGTCAAATCAAATGTGGGGTTCCTCAGGGTTCCTTTCTAGATCCTGTGAAGTTTCGGTCATCAGTCAATTTCTATTATAGTTAATATTAATCAATCAATCGTTGCAGTTCTAGTTTTAAGGTTTAACAATTTAAAGGTGAAAGTCAAGACATAAATCTGTAATATATTTTAATTTAGCAATAGAGCTGCAACTAATGACTATTCTGATTAATCGATTAGTTGTCAGAATATTTGACGATTAACAGTTACAACTAATAGATTAATTGATAATTTATTGAGATGTTAATTGAATAATTGATATATATTGATGCTGTAACAGTAGCATTGTGTTTTATTACAGTTAAAATACTGTATTTAGTGTTGGAGCTGAGGTTTTCTACTGTGATTTATGAGTAAAACTCAATGTTTTTTGGAGTAACAGTCGGTTTAGAGACTTTCTTCTTCCTCCGCAGGTTTAAGTGAGATGGTGATAGAAACCGCCAGCTCTCCGGGTCCTTTCAGAAACACACAGATGTCCAAAGCCGCTCAAACCCACAAGCTGAGGAAACTGCGAGCTCCCTCCAAGTGTCGCGAGTGCGACGGCCTGGTGGTGTTCCACGGAGCGGAGTGCGAGGAGGTAACCTTGGTTTCTTTTCTCTTCGTCTTTGTCACCGTGAGCCGTGACCCTCCGTTTTTTTTTTGGGGGGTCGGAGGTTTCTCAACGGCTCCTTCATGGCGAGCAGAAATCAAACAAAAACAAAAAAGCGAGAGAGAGAGAGAGAGAGAGAGAGACCACCTCTCCCCTCATCAAAATATGTGAATAAAAGGGAAAATCTGGCCCCTCAGAGACCAAATCCACCAACTGGTCCCAGTCGGGGGAGCAGGCAGTGGAAACTGAGGACCTTTTGTTCCCGTTGGGAGCCCTCCATCCCCCCACTGTTTGTTTTAGATCCAGTTTCTTTCCATATTTATTAGATACTGTCCACAGAACAAGACAATTGGAAAATGTTTAATGGAAACATGCTTTTTTTAAATAAAAAGGGTTGTGTAATGCTTTTAGAGGCATTGACAAGCAACTGACAGAAGAATGCGGCTCCGCGGTGCGCTGGACGTCTTCCATGGAACCGTTTCAACGGGTTACAAGACGTGAAGCTTTATTTGTGTCAATCCAAGGGGTAGTTAACAAAAAAAGCTGCTTTTGTGAGTGCATATTTTTGTGCCCAAGCTGTAAAGGGGGGGGAGAAAAAAGCTGGATTTAATGGATTGAATGGGACCTTTAATAATGAATGAATTCAAGTTTCAGGATTAACTCGTTGGTTAAATGTTTAAAGGTGTGGTACTTTTGTTAGAAAAGACAAAAGTCCCTGATACTGAGGCAGTTTCATTTAATTCTATTCATGTATTAAATGGAAAAACCAACATTAATACAGTATTTATATGTTCTATATCAATATATATATCAATATCCACATCATCAATACAATGAGAAAATAAGTTTAATATAATATCAGTAGTGATTATTTATAATTTCTCCTTTTAAACGTCTTCAGAGCTGCAACAAATCAATTAATGATCAATCGATTAATCGATTCTGATGATCAAATAACTGATTTGAGTCATTATGTCCAAATTCTCTGATTATTTCCTGGTTTCTTTAGTCTCTATAATAGTAAACTCGGGTTGTGGGCTGCTAGTCCCGACAAAAAAAAGACATTTCAGGTTGAATCTTCAACCAAATTAATCGATTAATCGTTTCAATAATCAATAGATTGAATCGATAGAATAGAATCGATTATCAGAATAGTTGTTGGTTGCAGCACTAAACATCTTACAGAATATATTCTTCAGTGTGATTTCTATGATTTTATGGACAAATAATTGATCTTTGAACATTAATTTCCAACTATTTTGAGAACCAATTAATCAATTTGATTCGTTTTTAAAAGGAAAATGTCCAAAATGGTTCCAGCTTCTCAATTCTTTAATCTTCTATAATTATCTTATTAATCATTGAACTATTAATTGAAGATAATTTAGCTGATTTGGGTCCGTTTTTTGTTTTTTTTGTCTATTTTTTATCATAAAATTTAGATTTACTGTGAGGTTGTTGGGGTTTAATCATATATTGCATGAAAAAAACCTCAGCTACAACATTAAATAGTGTTTCTATCTGTAATAAAACACTATTTTAGATTTCCTGTTTAATATTCTAACTCTATTTGCTCTATAACAGCAACATAAATAGATTCTGACTCTTCTGTAGTCACCTCACATGTTGCATTATCATCTGCATAGAAACACACGTGGAGGCATTTTGGCTACAGAATATATCATGGGTCTGAAATCTGCTTTTTTCTTGGTTGCTTGATCCCACATTTATTATCATTTATAGCAGGAAAACTGATAATTAAGCCTGTTTTCTTCTCCTGCTGAGTCTGAGTTAGTGTTGCGTTGCACAGTTGAATCCTGACTTGATCCTTCAGCGTTGTGCTCATGCTCGCTCCATGTGTTGCAGTGTTCTCTGGCCTGCCATAAGAAGTGTCTGGAGACGTTGGCCATCCAGTGCGGCCACAAGAAGCTGCAGGGGAAGCTGCACCTGTTCGGCATCGACTTCACTCAGGCGGCTAAGAACAGCCAGGACAGCGTCCCCTTCATCATCCGCAAGTGCACGTCGGAAATAGAGAACCGGGCGCTCAATATTAAGGTGATTAATGAAGCATATTCAGCGTTTTAACCATTCAGACCCAAAACCGCCTGATGCAGGTTCAGCATTGAGTTTGAATTATATATAACATGAGAAAACCTCAGCTCCTACATTAAATATATGTAGTAAAACACAATGTTACTGTCACAGCATCAATATATATCATTAATATCCACATCATCAATGTAATATTTGAGCTGTTTGTGTGATTATTTAATTAATTAATAATATATTCTTCATGTTCTGGATTGATCCTCAGTGTGATTTCTATGATTTTATGGACAAATAATTAATCTTTTGAGTTCTTGTCTTATTAACCATTGAAGATAATTCAGCTTATTTCCATTTTTTCCCTGATTTGGATCAATTTGATCTTGTTTTAAGTTTTAAATAAAATAATTCTAACTATATTTGCTCTGTAACAGTCACATAAATTGACTCTAACTCTTCTGTAGTCAGCTTTTTAAGGTTTATAGTTGTAGATATTTATATTTATTATCATTTATAAGAGGAAAACTGAAAAATAACATTTACCAATTTTACATAACATTTATGCAACTTATAGCATCAAAACTTAGCTTCCAGATTCCATTATTAAGGAACTAAAGTAGAAAAAGTACTTATCTTTAAATGAATGTGGTTTAATGTTATGTTACAGCAGTAAAATAGTGATTTTCAGTGGAAAAAACAGCAGCTTTGGGTTAAAATATCTAGTTTTGTGGGCGTCAAATGCAGCAAAATGCCAAAAAACCATTATTGTCACTAGAAAAAAGCCCGAGTCATTAATCAGTCTCAGCTCTGTGACTACATGAGCTGCATGTTTCTTGGGTGTATCCTGTTCAGTCCTGCAGCTGTCCTGCTTACTCACATTCTCCGCGGTAATCCTGAAACCGCCATTGTTCCCCGCGTTGAATGCGTGTTGTTTTTTTTTTTTTGTGCCGTGAAGGGGATCTACCGCGTCAACGGTGCCAAGTCCCGGGTGGAGAAGCTGTGCCAGGCGTTCGAGAACGGAAAAGACCTGGTGGAGCTGTCGGAGCTCTACCCCCACGACATCAGCAACGTGCTCAAACTCTACCTGAGACAGGTAGGCTGCTGCAGGGGTAATATGGAGGGGGACAGCAGGTGAAATAAGGGTTAGGGGTCCCAGCTCCCAAGGAGATTTGTTTAGCTTATGTGCATGCTAAGTAGCCTAGCATGACGAATCTAACTAAACTATTATAAGGATGATAAATATATTAAAAAATATGCACATAAAACACTATGCATGACATCTGTCTTGGTGGCATATTGGCGTATATTAACATAGGTTTATCTTAGCTTAAGCTAAAAGGGGCCACGTGGTTTCAGCTAAAATGGGCCACAAACACACATGTATATGACATTTGGTTCAACTAAAACATGTAAAGTTAAATTAGTTCAACTCAAATTACTTTTGCTGTGTTTGTGTAACTTAGCTTGTTATATGTGACGGGTGCTAGCTTTTGTGTAGTGGTAGCTTAGCTTAATAGCTTAGCTTGTATAAATACGTATGTTAGCATGTTTGTACAACTCATAACTGATCTGTTCTTGTTTTAACCCGTTAAACTCCAGCTTCCCCCTGTGAGATTGCTCCACTAATCATGTACAAATATAGTGAAGCTATACATCAAATTAAACAGGAGAAACTCCACTACAAGCACATATAAGTCATATTTACACACACCAAACACAACTCCAACACCAAGCTAATTAATTAACAAATATGAAAATCGGTATACGATCATAAAGCCAACCCACTCGCCACATTTTGATGGCTAGCGCTCTGATACTTCATGTTACACAAACAAATGACATCTTATATGAAAGCTGAGACTTTGACGAGTCCAACGGTACCATCAGTGTAGCTTTATGACAAAAACTCAGTAAACTAGCAGCCAAAAAACACTACAGTAAAAAGTCGCGACTAACAAAAAATGTGTTTTTTTTGTTGCTGTTTTGGGATGAAAATGTTTATTTGAGATCAATAAATGGTCGTTTTGTGTCGACCAACATCAGACATAAACCTAAAAAAGGGCTGGAGGTCAAGGGGTTAAAAGCAGAAATATGAGTTTGTTTAATGCATTTTGAAAAGCTGTGATTTCTCTTTGAAACTGCTCATGCAAAAAAAAGGTTTTTTAAAACCTAAATAATTATATTTTATCACATAATTCCAACACAAAATGATCAGAATCAGTCATTATTAAGCATAAATATACATGGAAAAGGCAGATTTGGCAGCAATTTACCAAAAAGTGAGCCTATTATTACCCTATTATGTTATGTTATATAACAACATGGTGGAGTTTAGTCGCCTGCTGGGAAAAACAACAACCAATGGTTAAAGTGTCCTGTGGAATAAAAACCAACATGTTTGTCTTTGATTATTTTTGGTGCATATATCCCACTTCTTATCCGCTACAAGTGCTTATCTCTCTTTTGTCTGTTTATTTACATATTTAGCTTCTCTTGTTTATTATCCTTGCTTCATTTTTCTCCCACTTTCCTCCTGCAGCTTCCAGAGCCGCTCATCCTGTTCCGCTACTACAACGACTTCATCGGCCTGGCCAAGGAGAGCCAGAGCGTCATCGTGGAGGAGCTGGAGGCGTTCCGGCTAAGCCCCGCCCCCGTGACCCCGGCCCAGGTCAGCGTGGAGCTGAACCGGGTCCTGTTCAAGATCAAGGACCTGCTGAGGCAGCTGCCTGCGGCCCACTACAAGACGCTGCAGTTCCTCATCGAACACCTGCACCGGTTAGTGCTTCAGACCAAGAGAATATCTCTACAAACACAAAGGTTGTTGGACTTAAACCTGGAATTTAAATAAATCTACAACATGTGATGTGACTACAGAAGAGAATCTATTTGTGTTGCTGTTATAGAGTAAATATAGAATCTTAAAAATACTTAAAAACAAGACCAAACTGACCCAAATCAGGAAATAAAACTTGAAATGAGCTAAATCTCTAATGCAAAGTTCAATAATTAATAAGATAAGAGTTCAAAGTCTCCACGTGTGTTTCTATGCAGATGATACCAACTATAATAACTTAAATCCTGAGCCTATTTTTCAGTTTTCCTGTCTACAGAAGAGTCCGAATCAATTTGTGTTGCTGTTATAGAGCAAATATAGTTGGAATATTGAAATAAAAATCTTAAAAATACTTAAAACAAGACCAAACTGACCCCAAATAGGAAAAAAAAACTTGAAATAAACTAAGAGTTAAAGGTCTCCATGTGTCTTTCTATGCAGATGATACCAAAAAATAATATCTCCAAAGCAAATTCCTAATAAGATAAGAGTTCAAAGGTCAGTTATTTGTCCATAAAATCATATAAATCACTCTGAAGAATATATTCTGTGAGATGTTTAGTAACAGGTGCTGATTTCGGGGTTAATTTTCCTCCTTTTCCTGGTTTCCAGGGTGACGGAGCAGTCGGAGGAGAACAAGATGACGGCCAGTAACCTGGGCATCATCTTCGGCCCGACGCTGATCAAACCGCGGCAGGCGGACGCCGAGGTGTCCCTGTCGTCCCTGGTGGACTACCCGTACCAGGCGCTCATCGTGGAGCTGCTCATCAGACACTACCAGATGGTGTTCGACGCCCCGCTCAGCCCCGGCGGCGGGCTGTCGCCCACGGAAACGGACGCCTACCCCCGCCTCAGCCAGCAGGAGAAGGAGCAGCAGCTGAGCCGCCACTCCAAGTCTCTGGGAGACATCAAGGAGGTGAGGAGGAGGAGGAGGAGGAGGAGGAGGAGACGCTGGTTTCATTCAGGATCAGAGGGTAAAGCGGTGATCTGATGATCTGTTTTCTGTCCGTTAACAGCAGAGCTCCAGGGTTTATAAAAGACATTCCTCCATAATTCCCTCTTCACATCTGCTGGCCGAGGTTCAGGAGACGACGCTGAGCCTCGATGGAAGCGACTTCGCTCCTGGTCAGTGTTTTTACAACTGATGGATCAACCGCTGGGAACCACCGTCTTAATACAAACTCTTCAACGTGTTTAACATCTCCTTTCTCTCTGATTCCAGTTGACGAGGTGGATTCCGAGTCCTTTAACGGCGTTCTATCGTCCAGCGTCCCCGACCTCCCCAAACCCGGTGACCGCGGCCTGAGCCGCTCGCAGCACATCACGGTGGCCCGGGTCCAGCTCCGTCACCGCAGCAGCAACAACAACAACAACAACAAGTCGTGGTCTCGTCCCGCCAGCCTGCCGGCCCGCAGCCACTCGGATGACGGCGGCGGCGGCCGGAACAGCGGCGACGAGGACGACAGGAAGCTAAGCGGCCAGTCCATCGTGGAGGAGGAGGAGGAGGGGCGGGACCGGACCAAACCGCGGGCGGCGTCGACCCACTACCGCAGCACGTTCATCGACACCCAGACGCTGCGCAGGACTTGGGATAAACAGTACAAGCACCACGACGTGGCGTCCAGGACTGTCAGGATCGTATCCACGGCAACGACGACGACGGCGGATTTATCCTCCTCCGTGCCGGCGTCGCCGACCTTCTCTTTTAGCGGCGGCGGCGGCGTTTTTCCCTCCCGGCCGTACACGGTTGCGGTGAGGCCCGGCAGGACTCTGAGGAGGGAGGACAACGTGGCCAAACACGGACCCCTCACCACGGCCTTCAGGGCCCCCAGGACCCTCCAGCCGCCGCCCGGAACCTTCTACAAACCGCCGTCGGACGGAAAAACCAAAGCGCTGCAGGACTGCACGTTAGCTAACAGCGCCGAGGAGGAAGAGGAGGAGGAGGAGGAGGACGATGATGATGATGAGGAGGAGGAGGAGTTGGGGATTGAGATTGAGGTTTCCGTAGACGAGCCCCTGGAGGTGGACTTGGAGGCGTCTCCCAGCCCGGAGGAGGAGGATCTGGGCCAGAACCAGACCAAACCGGTCTACCAGAGACTACGGCCCAGACGCCTCCAGGAGGTGGAGCACAGGGAGGCTCATTTCGTTTGATCCTCCTCCTCCTCAGAGACGCCACGGTGCTCCAATGTGAATAATACGTGCCATATATATATATTCTATTAGAGCAGGGCTGCCCAGTCCTGGTCCTGGAGGGCCGAACCAGTCCTGCTGGTTCTGGAATCTTCACGTGGGTTGCAGAATTCTAGGAAGTTGCAAACTTTCCATGGGAATTAACAGGAATAAATCCAGAATTTACACGTAACTTTAATATAGTTATGGTAAAATATATATTATAGCATAAACTTGGCTAAAACAACCAGATTTAAAGGGATAGTTCAACATTTTTGATTTGCTGTTTATGCAGCTCTTATGCAGCTAATGGTATTTTTTCCCCTCAAATCCAGCAAATCCAGTTCCATCTCATAGTTATCTCATGATAATAAAGCACATTTTTATAATATTATGCTGTAAATACATTTGATCTAGAAGGATCTTAATGTTTAACTTTAAAATATTCATTAAAACGTGTTCATACAGTAGCTAACTAGCTGGTAAGTTAGATGCTAAATGTTGAATATTTCCAAAATTCCCATGGAAAGTTTCCACCTCTTTACAACCCTAAAACACCCGATTCTAATTATTAACAAGCTTCAGCTACTTGATTTTTAGAATCAGGTGCGTTGGACTAGGCAAACGCCGGATGGTAGCCCTCTAGGCGCCGTACTGGGCCCCCCCCCCCCCGTTTTAGAGAAACATCTGCAGAAAGCGACCAGATGTGCGGAGAAGTGACGGATCCCTGTCCTCTAAAGACGAAAAAAAAACAGGATGCACTTGAAATACTGTATATTTTTAACACTATTCACCAATATTTCCATTTCTACCAATCACCCGCTCAGTAAACCCTGGCACCAGGTCTCGGAGTATTTATAATTCTTTGTGAAACTGTGCAATTTTGAATATTTTGTATAACGTTCCTACAAAACTCACTATCTGTGTATGTTTATATATATATATATACCAAAAAAAAGCTATATTTGAATTGTTACAGTAGTGCATGTAGCCGCGACACTGAAACAACCACAAAAAAAAACGTTTGGTGCACTTACCTGACATCAATACTCTTCCACAAATCGTTTCTACCTACTGTGCATCAGAATGTTTTAAAGCTGTTACACTTAGGCTAAAATTAATCTGTTTTTTTTTGCTAATAACTTGTGTATATAATGACTTTTGTCACATGTTGTACTGGGTATCTGCATTGAAGCACCAGTTGCAAAGGGTATGAACTGTACATCCGCTTGTTTTTATACCGTTGAACATGTTTGGTGTCAACTTACACGGATCTGAAAAGCTTTTTAATACGACATTTACATTTCTCTATAGCCAAAGCTGCAGTAGTTTCATTAATAGCCTAAACCGTACAGGTTCTTTAAGTGATAGACACATCATTTATTTAAATGGTATCTTGTTTTTCATGGTAATCTACACAGTTGACAGAATGTTGAATGGTTCAATGTAAAAAAACAGGTACATGAGAACAAAAACGCCCTTTTGTAACTTATTAAAATATATCTGACAACTTCCAACCATGAGGCTCTGTTTTCTTGTTTCAAACTCTTTTTTCCTGCTTGTTCCTAAAGTTAAATGTCAATCACATTCCATAAAAAGGTTCCAATAACCATAAGAAGTCATGTTTTTTGTGGGTCATTTTTCTATCGTTCCCCTGAGGTTCCTTCTTACGTAAACCCCTCCTTTCGTTCTGGGAATGTAAGCGTAACGAAAACTTTAACATCTAGGTCACATTATACAAGAACATGTAATAAAATGTTCCCAGAATGTTTTGGGAAACCTAATTTTGCTGGGAGAGAAAATACGATTGGTCGAAAATGCTAAAAATAATTAAATTTACGGTTGTTTTCCAGAAATCTGCCTTCCTAAGAGCTTTAACAGCTCTTTTGCATAGTGTTGCGAGATGGTGATAATTATTTTCTCAATATTTCTAAAAAGCAATAATATAAAATCCATGTTTTACTCTTTAATTGAAAAAAAAGTCTTTTATTTTGAAGGACAAAAAAATAATCGCATCACATGACCAGGAAATCCTGTTTTCACTCATTTTCACATGAACTAATTACATGAAATAATGTGTGTGTGTGTGTGTGTGTGTGTGCCCTTTTTAAATGCCTAAACATGCATTTAATACATTTCTAAGCGTCTAAAAGTGCATTAAAGTGCCCTTTAAATGCTGACATGTGCATTAAAGTGTCATTTTCAATACCTAAATATGCATTTAGACATTTTGCAGAAATCTGTCACTGCTCCAGCTCCCTTTTCATGCTCTTTTTAAATGTCTAAATGTGCAATAAAGTGCCCTTTTTTAAACATCTAAACATGCACTAAAGTGCCCTTTTTTAGTGTCCATACACGCACTAAAGTGCCCTTTTTTAAACATCTAAACATGCACTAAAGTGCCCTTTTTGAATGTCCAAACATGCACTAAAGTGCCCTTTTTGAATGGCCAAACATGCACTAAAGTGCCCTTTTTAAACATCTAAACATGCACTAAAGTGCCCTTTTTAAACATCTAAACATGCACTAAAGTGCCCTTTTTTAGTGTCCATACATGCACTAAAGTGCCCTTTTTTAGTGTCCATACATGCACTAAAGTGCCCTTTTTAAACATCTAAACATGCACTAAAGTGCCCTTTTTTAAACATCTAAACATGCACTAAAGTGCCCTTTTTTTAAACATCTAAACATGCACTAAAGTGCCCTTTTTGAATGTCCAAACATGCACTAAAGTGCCCTTTTTTTAAACATCTAAACATGCACTAAAGTGCCCTTTTTGAATGTCCAAACATGCACTAAAGTGCCCTTTTAAAAACATCTAAACATGCACTAAAGTGCCCTTTTTTAAACATCTAAACATGCACTAAAGTGCCCTTTTTTAAACATCTAAACATGCACTAAAGTGCCCTTTTTGAATGTCCAAACATGCACTAAAGTGCCCTTTTTTAAACATCTAAACATGCACTAAAGTGCCCTTTTTTAAACATCTAAACATGCACTAAAGTGCCCTTTTTGAATGTCCAAACATGCACTAAAGTGACCTTTTTGAATGTCCAAACCTATATAATTATATGCACTAAAGTGCCCTTTAAATGCTGACATGTGCATTAAAGTGTACAAGTAAATAGCAACTAATTCACTATTAATAGTTTATTAATGGTCTATTAATTATCTATAAGGCGCAATTTTAAATCCTTAAACTATTATTTAACAAGGCATTTATAACCAATTAACTAATAATTTATTAAGGGTCTAGTAATTTTCTGATTATAATGGAGAACTTTTAACAGAAATCTCAATTTGGCGTGTAATTATTCAGAGAACGAGCTGTTTTCTGACCTAAAATCCACATATTTCCTTATTTCCAGGGTGAGGAATATAACGGTGGTGGGATTACGTCTGCACCGGGGTCCAGGTGGCGAGGTCATGCAGGCTGCAGCCAGTGGATGAGAGGCGTTAGCAGTCTCCCGACACTGAGAAAGCAGATTAAATCAATCTGCTTAACAATTCACAAGGTCTGTAATCTAGCTGCGTTTGCAACACCCGGAGAAGCAGCGGGGCAGAATATGTGTTGGTGTGATGCTGTTTTCACTGGGCGTCAGGCTGCACAACCACTGTTCTTCTGAGGTGAGTGTATGTATAGTTTTATCTTGATAAAAATATAATATATGTGTAGAAATAGTCATGTTATGGTGGTATAATTGCTGTAAAGGTGAATGTGTTACATGCAGCAGGTATGGATCATATTCAGTCGCATTTTGCTGGTTGAAACATTCATAATTAGCACTAAAAGCGTGTTTATAACTATATATAATAATACAGAGCTGCTGGGTAGTCTCCACATGGAGCTCTCAATGGATGAATGGACGGATGCATTTGTGTTTAATATAATAGCAGTGTGTTTAAAGCCCAAATCCTTATAATAAATTGTATTTCAGTGCATTGTATTTCATTTTTATTGGTTTAGAACCAAGATGCTGCTCATAAACTCACATTTCAAGTGTATTCAAGTGTTTAGATATAGGCAAACTGATCCATGATCCCTTAAATAGGCCTGATCTCATAGTGAGAGAAACATCCTCATATCATTATGCTTCATAACTGTGGCTTAAATCAGTCCTCACAATGTTTCTTAATCTCTCTTGAGGCCAGTTTATGTGTTTTTTGGCAAATTGTTTCCTCTACAGCACAAATGCAAGGTAACATGGATCAGTTTGCCTATATCTAAATACTTGAAGAGGTCATGTTGCCTTATATTAACCCCTTGACCTCCAGCCTTTTTTAGGTTTAGGACATACCCATAGTAAGTAGGGTATGTCTGATGTTGGTCGACACTAAACGACCATTTATTGATCTCAAATAAACATTTTCATCCCAAAACAGCAACAAAAAAACACATTTTTTGTCAGTTGCTTCAAACAAGCGACTTTTTACTGTAGTGTTTTTTGGCTGCTAGTTTACTGAGTTTTGGTCATAAAGCTACACTAATGGTACCGTTAGACTCGTCAAAGTCTCAGCTTTCATATGAGGTGTCATTTGTTTGTATAACATGAAGTATTAGAGCGCTAGCCATCAAAATGTGGCGAGTGGGTTGGCTTTATGATCGTATACCGATTTTCATATTTGTTAATTAATTAGCTTGGTGTTGGAGTTGTGTTTGGTGTGTGTAAATATGACTTATATGTGCTTGTAGTGGAGTTTCTCCTGTTTAATTTGATGTATAGCTTCACTATATTTGTACATGATTACACAGGGGGAACCTGGAGTTTAACGGGTTAAAACAAGAACAGATCAGTTATGAGTTGTACACACATGCTAACATACATATTTATACAAGCTATTAGCTATTAAGCTAAGCTACCACTACACAAAAGCTAGCACCTGTCATACGTAACAAGCTAAGTTACACAAACACAGCAAAAGTAATTTGAGTTGAACTAATTTAACTTTACATGTTTTAGTTGAACCAAATGTCATATACATGTGTGTTTGTGGCCCATTTTAGCTGAAACCACGTGGCCCCTTTTAGCTTAAGCTAAGATAAACCTATGTTAATATACCAAACTACCAGCAATATTTCTGATGGATGCCACCAAGACAGATGTCATGCATAGTGTTTTATGTGCATATTTTTTTAACATATTTATCATCCTTATAATAGTTTAGTTAGATTTGTCATGCTAGGCTACTTAGCATGCACATAAACTAAACAAATCTCCTTGGGAGCTGGGACCCCTAACCCTTGGCTTTATGATCGTATACCGATTTTCATATTTGTTAATTAATTAGCTTGGTGTTGGAGTTGTGTTTGGTGTGTGTAAATATGACTTATATGTGCTTGTAGTGGAGTTTCTCCTCTTTAATTTGATGTATAGCTTCACTATATTTGTACATGATTAGTGGAGCAATCTCACAGGGGGACCCTGGAGTTTAACCCAAACACACCAGTAAACCAGCAGCATCTTAGTTCCAGACCAACAAAATTAAACTCCTGGTGACGCCAACATCAATCCCTGGACCTGAATCCCATTAAAAACTTATCCAATCCAAGAAATTCAGAGAAACTATGAGCCTTAAAGTTGGTCGACTCCATGCAACACAGATGTGAAGCATTTTTTTTGTAAAGAATGTTATGTAGTTCATAAGAGTTTTGTGTGGACTGGTTAAATCCAGGCTTGTAGGCTGGTGCCAGCCCCTGTAGGGGTGAAAAGGAGGAGCCATGGGGGCAGGAACACAGGTCAAACTCCTGCTGTGGAAGAACTGGACCGTCCGCAGGAGACAGAGGGTAAGAAAATACTCTCATTAATCATTTCCTTCATTTATCAAAGCAGAGAACTCTAAAGGATGTCTGAAGAGTATTATACGAGTTGACCCAAAAGGCACAGAAATAACAAATGAAGTCATCGGCATAGCAAGTGAGTAGGCAACCAAGAAAAAAAGCAGATTTCAGACCCATGATATATTCTGTAGCCAAAATGATAATACAACATGTGAGGTGACTACAGAAGAGTCAGAATCTATTTATGTTGCTGTTATAGAGCAAATAGAGTTAGAATATTAAAGAGGAAATCTAAAATAGTGTTTTATTACAGATAGAAACACTATTTAATGTTGTAGCTGAGGCTTTTTTCATGCAATATATGATTAAACCCCAACAACCTCACAGTAAATCTAAATTTTATGATAAAAAATAGACAAAAAAAAACAAAAAACTGACCCAAATCAGCTAAATTATCTTCAATTAATAGTTCAATGATTAATAAGATAATTATAGAAGATTAAAGAATTGAGAAGCTGGAACCATTTTGGACATTTTCCTTTTAAAAACGAATCAAATTGATTAATTGGTTCTCAAAATAGTTGGAAATTAATGTTCAAAGATCAATTATTTGTCCATAAAATCATAGAAATCACACTGAAGAATATATTCTGTAAGATGTTTAGTGCTGCAACCAACAACTATTCTGATAATCGATTAATCTATTGATCATTGAAGCGATTAATTTGGTTGAAGATTCAACCTGAAATGTCTTTTTTTGTCCGGACTAGCAGCCCACAACCCGAGTTTACTATTATAGAGACTAAAGAAACCAGGAAATAATCAGAGAATTTGGACATAATGACTGAAATCGGTTATTTGATCATCAGAATCGATTAATCAATTGATCATTAATTGATTTGTTGCAGCTCTGAAGACGTTTAAAAGGAGAAATTATAAATAATCACTACTGATATTATATTAAACTATTTTCTTATTGTATTGATGATGTGGATATTGATATATATATTGATATAGAACATATAAATACTGTATTAATGTTGGTGACTACAGAAGAGTCTATTTATGTTGCTGTTATAGAGCAAATATAGTTGGAATATTGAAAAAAAAATATCTGAAAAGCAAATTTCTAATAAGATAAGAGGTCAAAGATCAATTATTTGTCCATAAAATCATAGAAATCACACTGAGGATCATTCCAGAAAATACTTTATTTAGTGTTGGAGCTGAGGTTTTCTACTGGGATTTTAATTCATCCACTGCTTTCAAACAGGATTTCAAAATAAAACGCTGATTATAACTGTCCCTGTTTCCACCAGGTCCGTTTCTTCATGGAGATCATGTGGCCTGTGATTCTCTTCATGGGGCTGGTGTGGCTGAGGAGAGTGAACCCACTCTACCGCCAGCATGAATGTGAGTCAACCGTTACTTGAAAATTACTGAAAAATGTATGTTTTTACAGTTAGATGTGAAAAGGGGGCTCTTATTTTGAAGGACATATCATTTTCTGAGATCACATGACCAGGATATCCTGTTTGCTCATGAACATTTGACATGTGACGTGTGAATTTTTTACATTTAATCCAGTTTTGAAGTTTGGGGCAACCCAAAAAATGAAAAGTCACATTTTAATTTACCATCATGAGTTTTAAAATTAATAGAAAATATAGTCAATATTTTGCGTTCATCAAAGGAAGGTCAGTTTTCTAGCTTCTCTAAGCAGCTAAACTGTTTCCAGCTGTGCTAACATGTTAGCATCAAGGGTTTTCTAATCATCCATTAACCTTCTGATGCATTGTTCCATTAGAGCACTAAACTGATAGTTGCTGGAAATGCACCTATGTAGATATTGCATTTGCAGCTAGAATAGTCATTTACCACATTATCAACGTATAGAGTGTATTTCTGATTAGTTTAACCCCTTGACCTCCAGCCTTTTTTAGGTTTAGGACATACCCATAGTAAGTAGGGTATGTCTGATGTTGGTCGACACTAAACGACCATTTATTGATCTCAAATAAACATTTTCATCCCAAAACGGCAACAAAAAAACTCATTTTTTGTTAGTCGCTTCAAACAAGCGACTTTTTACTGTAGTGTTTTTTGGCTGCTAGTTTACTGAGTTTTTGTCATAAAGCTACACTGATGGTACCGTTGGACTCGTCAAAGTCTCAGCTTTCATATGAGATGTCATTTGTTTGTGTATCATGAAGTATCAGAGCGCTAGCCATCAAAATGTGGAGAGTGGGTTGGCTTTATGATGGTATACCGATTTTCATATTTGTTAATTAATTAGCTTGGTGTTGGAGTTGTGTTTGGTGTGTGTAAATATGACTTATATGTGCTTGTAGTGGAGTTTCTCCTGTTTAATTTGATGTATAGCTTCACTATATTTGTACATGATTAGTGGAGCAATCTCACAGGGGGAACCTGGAGTTTAACGGGTTAAAGTCATCTTCTATAGGGTTCTATCTATAGATCTCTATCTATAGTGTTAATGACTCTTCGTCTCTCCTCTTCCTCAGGCCACTTCCCCAACAAGGCCATGCCGTCGGCGGGGGTCCTGCCGTGGATTCAGGGAATCTTCTGCAACGCCAACAACCCGTGTTTCCAGTACCCGACAAGAGGAGAGTCCCCCGGCTTGGTGTCCAACTACAACAACTCCATGTGAGCGCTGTGAAATATCTGATCTGAGATCAAACGGCAGAATTATGCAACAAAGGCAAAAAGACTGTTGGTGTTTGACTTGATGCATTCTCCTTAAATTCATACAAATTCATACTACCAGAAATAAAATCTTCACGGTTGCAGGGGTTAACCCATCGAAATCTATGAGCCTTTAAGTCTGTGACTGTCATGTTATACTTGGACAACTTAGAAAAAGGATTTAAGCAAATCATTTAACACAAACCCTCCAGAAAGAGTCATTTTATTTAGATTATGGGCAGATTTGTGCAAGTGGCAACTATAATAGTCATTAAAATACTATTTTCTGAATAGAAAATAGTACAAAATAGATGCATAACATGATTGTTAGTGACTCAATTGATATAATTAAGTGGTTAAACATGATTCACTTTGGCAAGATGAGAAAATAAAATAAAAAAATCTATTTATCGATTTATTAAAACATACTTTTTTGTACAAAAATCATGATTTTGTGCAATTTTTTGACAGAAATGTCAATCAGCGTAACCGAAAAAGAATCAAAATTGAAGAAATTGAATATATATAATCCATTTAGAATATAAAACTAGTGTTTTTAATTTCTTAAAACCTTTTTAAGAGAGTTCTTTGAATGTGTATAACTGTATTAATTAGCTTAATTAATTAGCTGAAGATCTGAAAAATAGTTAAAAGTGTTCTTCATTTTGCCTTAATTAACGAAATCAATGTATAAAATGAAAATGGTTCATTTTATTTCTTTCTTTGCAACTTTGACACATAATAAAAACACAAAAACTAACTTTAAATGTAAAATATGTTGAGAAAAACACTTGATTAAAAATAATGAAGTGGTGAAACATTAACCCGTTAAACTCCTGAGATTGCTCCACTAATCATGTACAAATATAGTGAAGCTATACATCAAATTAAACAGGAGAAACTCCACTACAAGCACATATAAGTCATATTTACACACACCAAACACAACTCCAACACCAAGCTAATTAATTAACAGATATGAAAATCGGTATACGATCATAAAGCCAACCCACTCTCCACATTTTGATGGCTAGCACTCTGATACTTCATGTTACACAAACAAATGACATCTCATATGAAAGCTGAGACTTTGACGAGTCCAACGGTACCATCAGTGTAGCTTTATGACAAAAACTCAGTAAACTAGCAGCCAAAAAACACTACAGTAAAAAGTCGCTTGTTTGAAGCGACTGACAAAAAATGTGTTATTTTGTTGCTGTTTTGGGATGAAATTCGATGAATTTCGAGCATAAACCTAAAAAAGGGCTGGAGTTCAAGGGGTTAAACCTTTGAAGATGCATTAAAAAGTTAACATGTATTAATGAAATACAGCAGAAACGTCTAAAAGTAGCTTTGTTGCCAAAAAACACTACAGTAAAAAGTCGCTTGTTTGAAACGACTGACAAAAAATGTGTTTTTTTGTTGCTGTTTTGGGATGAAAATGTTTATTTGAGATCAATAAATGGTCGTTTAGTGTCGACCAACATCAGACATACTCTACTTACTATGGGTATGTCCTAAACCTAAAAAAGACTGGAGGTCAAGGGTTAAGAAAAGGTTTAAACATGCATCAAACTAGTGATTTATCCTAATTAAACCATTATGTGTTAGAGGGAATAGAACATCATTCTACTAAATACTGATATAAATACTGAATCCTCTTATTATATCATCACTATACTTGTTATTTAAATGAACTCTTCTTCCTGCTCCTTTTTGATGATTGTATTGTGTGTTTTCTTGTTTAATGTGTGTGTTTCAGACTGGCTCGGTTCTTTTCGGATGCCTATGAGATTCTGTTCCGTGACCCGGATCAGCTGCAGCTGCATCGTATCTGGAAGCAGCTCAACGCTATGAGTGACTTCATGAACACGCTGAGGAGTCGACCTCAGCTCATCTCAGGTCAGTGATTTACAGCTACTTGTACTTCCAGTACATGTCAGCAAGGAAATATTATCCTTTCTGTTCCATTTACAGTTAAAAATGACCCTTTAGACTGAGATTATCAGTCATTTCTTTGGCCAAATTGAGATATTTGCATAATATTTCTCTCCGATCCTGTTTTTCTGTCTGTTATTAATCAATTACACTCATTAGAATCCAAAACCAAAGTCATTTATTTGACTTATAGGCAGTTTTGATACAAGCGAAATGGTAGAGAGGAAGAATCCTGTTGAATAATGGTGAAAATATCTTGTTTTTTGTACAATTGGTGCAATTTATCAAACAATTTCAAGTGATTTGGGTCAATTTGATGTTTTAATGCAAGAGGATTAAAACTTCCTTAAATAAAAGACTGAATTTAATAAAATCAGTGACATAAGTTAAATTATCTGCTCGTAGAATAAAATAATTAAAATAAAAACTGTGTACGATAGATATAATTCACATTATGTCAGACAAAAACATGATCAAATAAATAAATCAATATAAATATGACTTAGCTAATTATGCTATGAGGCTAACAAAAAAAATTATATTATTATTTATATTATTATTTATATTATTATAGAAAACACATGATGCAATACTACAGTATTATTAATAATTTATTAATACAAGAAATATATTAATCTATGTATTATAACCTTTTTAAGACTTTTTATGCTTTAAAGACATTTTTCTGATTAAAAAAATGCTAATTTTATTTCTAAAAATTGTTTTTTATTGGAATTTTGGAATTATGCCATGAGGATAAATGTAAAATTATTAAATTATTAAATTTTAAATAAAATTTGTGGATTTATGGATTCGATTTGGGAGGAACATGCATTGAAAACATGACTTTTTTAGAGGGATAAATATAGAAATATGGACAATAAGCTCCTCCTCCTCCTCCTCCTCCTCCACCTCCACCTCCTCCTCCTCCTCCTCCTCCTCCTCCTCCACCTCCTCCTCCTCCTCCTCCTCCACCTCCTCCTCCTCCTCCTCCTCCTCCTCCTCCTCCTCCTCCACCTCCTCCTCCTCCTCCTCCACCTCCTCCACCTCCTCCTCCTCCTCCTCCTCCTCCTCCTCCTCCTCCTCCTCCTCCTCCGTGTTATGAATCCTCAGGCCACACACACACTTGTTGTGTGTGTGGCTGTAAAGTAACAGGATTACATCCCGTTGGTTTTAAGAAAAGGCGTAATGTAAGCTGCTTACTCTCCCCACGAGAGTCTGGTTTATTAAGGTGGAAAGAAATTCACGACCCCCCTTCACCTCCTCCTCCTCCTCCTCCTCCTCCTCCTCCTCCTCCTCCTCCTCCTCCTCGTCCTCGTCCTCGTCCTCCTCCTCCTTCACCTCCTCCTCCTCCTCCTCCTCCTCCTCCTCCTCCTCGTCCTCGTCCTCGTCCTCCTCCTCCTTCACCTCCTCCTCCTCCTCCTCCTCCACCTCCTCCTCCACCTCCTCCTCCTCCTCCACCTCCTCCTCCTTCACCTCCTCCTCCTCCTCCTCCTCCTCCTCCTCCACCTCCTCCTCCTCCTCCTCCACCTCCTCCTTCACCTCCTCCTCCTCCTCCTCCTCCTCCTCCTCCTCCACCTCCTCCTCCGCTTCCCATGAACCTCACAGAAGAATAAATGAAATCATGTTAAGAAGAAGCAGGTTATGTAATGGATGTAACGTAATGTAATGTGTGTGTGTGTGTGTGTGTGTGTGTGTGTGTGTGTGTGTGTGTGTGTGTGTGTGTGTGTGTGTGTGTGTGTGTGTGTGTGTGTGTGTGTGTGTCTGTATATATGTTATATATGTGTGTGTTTGTGTGTATGTGTATGTGTCTGTCCGTGAGTGTGTCTGTTAATGTGTGTTTATCTGTGTGTGTGTGTGTGTGTGTGTGTGTGTGTGTGTCTGTATATATGTTATATATGTGTGTGTTTGTGTGTATGTGTATGTGTGTGTCCGTGAGTGTGTCTGTTAATGTGTGTTTATCTGTGTGTGTGTGTGTGTGTGTGTGCTTGTGTGTGTGTGTTTGTGTGTCTATGTCCATGAGTGTATCTGTCAGTGTGTGTTTATCCGTGTGTGTGTGTTTATCTGTGTGTGTGTGTGTGTGTGTGTGTGTCTATGTCCGTGAGTGTATCAGTTAGTGTGTGTTTATCCGTGTGTGTGTGTGTATGTGTGTGTGTTTATCCGTGTGTGTGTGTATGTGTGTGTTTATCCGTGTGTGTGTGTATGTGTGTGTGTGTTTATCCGTGTGTGTGTGTGTGTGTGTGTGTGTGTCTATGTCCGTGTGTGTGTGTGTATGTGTGTGTGTTTATCCGTGTGTGTGTGTGTGTGTGTGTCTATGTCCGTGTGTGTGTGTGTATGTGTGTGTGTTTATCCGTGTGTGTGTGTGTGTGTGTGTGTATGTGTGTGTGTTTATCCGTGTGTGTGTATGTGTGTGTGTTTATCCGTGTGTGTGTGTGTGTATGTGTGTGTGTTTATCCGTGTGTGTGTGTGTGTGTGTATGTGTGTGTGTTTATCCGTGTGTGTGTGTGTGTGTGTATGTGTGTGTGTTTATCCGTGTGTGTGTGTGTGTTAGTGCACATCTATGGTTATGAGAGTGAAACGTTACAATCAGTCATTAATCTTCTCATAACTTCTTATTTAATTCAAACATTTTTAATATTATCCTCAATTAACTTTGTTTCAAAGATCAAAGCTTTAGAAACGTTCACGTCAACAACAAAGACACATAATAAAACACAGTAACGGATGATTTTATCATTCTTGTTTTTTGTTACCGTTGTTTTTCTTTGTGGCGGTTGCCGCGGCGACCCCTCCCCGAGGCAGTTTCATCCAGAGCTGAAGCGACGAATGATCCTCAGTGGGATTTATAGGCTGCTAATTGACCTTTGACCTCTTATCTTATTACTTATTGAACTCTGCATTGCAGATTTAGCTCATTTCAAGTTTTATTTCCTGATTTGGGTCAGTTTGGTCTTGTTTTAAGTATTTTTATCTGTAGTTTTTCAATATTCTAACTATATTTGCTCCATATACATGTTGTAGATGTATTTTAACACCAGGTTTAAGTCCAATAACCTTTATGTTTGTAGAGATATTCCACATTTATTATCATTTATAGCAGGAAAACTGGTTAAGTGGTTAAGTAAAAGTACCAGTACATTAACGTAAAAATGTTGCATTACAGGTAAATTGCAAGTATTAATTCCCTTCCTCATATATATGTTTTATATATGATGATATTAGTTAATTAATACTGGTGTAGCTGTGGTTCTCAAGGGGTCAGGCCCCTGCAAAGGTCAACTTTTTCCTCTAATTTACAGGTAAAAGTACCTCAGAATTGTAATTAAATACAGTAGTTCCATATGTTTCCACCAAGCTTTGTACATAACCTTATTTATTATCATCTACAGCAGGAAAACTACTAAAACTCTCTTTGTTTCTGTGATTGTAGGTCGAGGAATAAAAGTCGAGACGATTCTAAAAGACGATGAAACTCTGACGTCGTATTTGCTGAGAGACGTTCCTCTGTCAGAGTCTGTGGTGTATCAGCTGGTTAATGCCCAGATCAGGCCTGAACAGGTACACACACACACACACACACACACACACACACACACACACACACACGGATAATCACTGTGAATCGTTTCAACATGAATAAATCAACACTGCTGGCATTCAAAGGCCGGAACAAAACACCTGGAAGAAAATCTCCCTTTGGCAAAACACACACACACACACACATGCACGTGCACACACACACACACACACACACACACACACCTCAGGCAAGTATCGCTTTAATTCTGCAGACATGCTCCACTTTCACT
The DNA here is from genome assembly GCA_030544235.1 of Lepturacanthus savala. NCBI lineage: Eukaryota > Metazoa > Chordata > Actinopteri > Scombriformes > Trichiuridae > Lepturacanthus > Lepturacanthus savala. Next base: position 2,699,307 of record CM060476.1, on the reverse strand, counting down.
GAGTCATTTCTAATCACCTGTGGCTAATAAAGCAGACAGGCAGCACAGAGAGGAGCTGGGATGCATTGATTGGCTGTTGTCCTGCACTTTGGTGCATTTTAATGAGATTAGATCATCTGGAGATGAAGATTATCTCATAATGATACTAGAATACTAACTAGAATACTCTGTGTGTGGTTTGAAGCTCATATGTAGATGTTAATTTATAAATATGTGATGGATGTGACTGAACAAAGGAAATAAAAAAAGGGGAAATACAAAAAAACTTTATCAAGTGCAGAGAATGTTTTTTAATGTGTGTAACATTAAAGAATAAAGTGACTTTAGGACAATTTCTGATCATTCTAATGTGACTTTAATCAACTTTAACCCTGGATTAAACTGTCTTTTCATTCCATAGTGAGAGAGTTTAATTAAACTAATGTCAATTCCCTTTATTTTCTCTTCTTTGTGTTGTTTTTTATTGAATATAACTCATCTCCAACAGTTTTGATGACTTTTTAGAATCTGAGACGTGTTAAATTATCAGTAAAGTGATGAAACTCATTTCTTTCTTTATATTTGGCTCCATATTTATTGACTTCATGGATATGCACAGCACTTTATATTACATTATTTACAGATTATTAGATATTTAGACTAAACTGCTGTAAAACATTATAGTTTAAAGCCTTTATCATCTATCTCCAATCATCTTTAGAGCTTCTTCATTCTTAAAAAGCTGTTAAAAGCTGTTAAATTAAGGAATTTTATCCCCAAGAATTAAAAAAAATAAAATGTCCATTGTTCTTATAGAGCATAAAGAATCTGATGCTTTAACTCAGGATTTTACCTGAGGTCAAAAACTCACTTAGGCCATTAATTAATTAATTAATCAATTAAAGCATCTAATTAGACAGAATGCAACAGATATGCTGTCGTTACCTTTATATTTATTTAATAAAATATTAAGATGAACTTTCTATATTTGCACAATAGAAGCACAATACATTATAAAACTGTAAAAAGCTTTATTTATTTATGTATTTCTGCCTACGGCGTCATTATATGCAAATTAGATCTTGATATTTCTCTAATTTACAGAAATCTCTTATTTCTTTTAATAGCTAATTTGCACATGTAGAAATACAGGAGCTTTAAAAATGCAGCACAGTTCCAGAGTAAATCTGATAAAATATGAATGATAGTATTAAAATCAGCATCTAAATCCGGATTTTTCTCCTTTTTCCTCCCCGTCCAGTTTGCTTTCGGGGTCCCAGACCTGCATTTAAAGGACATCGCCTGTAACCTCATCCTCCTGGAGCGCTTCCTCATCTTCCCGAGCCGCCGAGCCGTCTACTCGGTCCGGAACGCCATCTGCATGCTGACCCCTCAGAGGCTGCAGGTCATCGAGAACAAGTTCTACGCCAACGTGGACTTCTTCAAGCTCTTCAGGCTGGTCAGTGCTGACCTGATGTGGGATTTACAGCTTTAAATACGAGAAATCCATAAAATACATAGAATGTTGTGTAACATTAAAGGATAAATGGACTTCAGGCCAGTTTCTGAACATTCTAGTTATTCAACTTTAAACCTGGATTAAACTCTCCTTTCATTCCATAAACTGGAGTTAAATGGAACTAACCTGGAACTTCCTTTGTTTCTTTATATTTGGCAACATATTTATTGATATGCAGAGCACTTAACATTGATTTATTAACCCGTTAAACTCCAGGGTTAAACCCTGAGATTGCTCCACTAATCATGTACAAATATAGTCAAGCTATACATCAAATTAAACAGGAGAAACTCCACTACAAGCACATATAAGTCATATTTACACACACCAAACACAACTCCAACACCAAGCTAATTAATTAACAAATATGAAAATCGGTATACGATCATAAAGCCAACCCACTCTCCACGTTTTGATGGCTAGCGCTCTGATACTTCATGTTACACAAACAAATGACATCTCATATGAAAGCTGAGACTTTGACGAGTCCAACGGTACCATCAGTGTAGCTTTATGACAAAAACTCAGTAAACTAGCAGCCAAAAAACACTACAGTAAAAAGTCGCTTGTTTGAAGCGACTGACAAAAAATGTGTTTTTTTGTTGCTGTTTTGGGATGAAAATGTTTATTTGAGATCAATAAATGGTCGTTTAGTGTCGACCAACATCAGACATACCCTACTTACTATGGGTATGTCCTAAACCTAAAAAAGGGCTGGAGGTCAAGGGGTTAAGAAAGTATAAGTCTTTTGATTTAGGCAAAAATTAAAATAGCCATTGTCCTATAGGACATAAAGATCCTTTCAACTCAGGTTTAAAGTTGAAAAAGTTTCAAATTTAGGAAATTGTGCCTCAGATCAGATCAGACAAGTCACATATTTGGGAGTTTGCCATAATGACATAACGTCATTTCTACATTAACACAGCTGCAGGTGGAAGTCGTTCTTTTTAAATCATGTAACTGAGCCGTAAAAATCAACCCATCTTTTATTTTGGGAACTGAAATGTCACAACATGTGTATTATAGGTAAGTGGTTTAGGTCCTAATGAAACTACGTGGTTTCACAGGACACTTGTTTACTGAACCGTTGCTATGGAAGAACATTTCTGCCACCTTAAAAAAAATAAAACAAATAATAATAATAAATTCTGCCTCTATGAAGGATTTAATAAATAAATAAAATTAATTAATTAATACATATAAAAAAAGATATAAGATTAAAAAAATAATTCTGCCACTCTATTTGAAAATAAGAAAAAATAAAAAATACACTTGTTTACTGAACCATGGCTATGGAAGACCATTTATGCCACCTTAATAAATAAATAAATAATAATAATAAATTCTGCCTCTATGAAGGATTTAATGAATAAATAAAATTAATTAATTAATAAATATAAAAAAAGATATAAGATTTAAAAAAATAATTCTGCCACTCTATTTGAAAATAAGAAAAAATAAAAAAACTGAATTTTTTTTTTATTTAATTTAATTTTCACTATTTATTTTTTTTTTTTGTAGAAATGGGAAAAAAAATATCCTCACCGTTGGAAAAATTAATATGTCGTATTTTTAATTAATTTTCTTCTTTAAATTAAGCTAATTTAACTCAATTATTATATAATTCTATAATTCTATTTATATGTATTTAATGTGGAAAATTATAATTATTAAGTAGAAATCTCTTGAAAAAGTCAGTTCTACTCGAAATAATTAAATACAAATTAAATTAATTTAAAAAAAATAAGTGCAATTAACTTTTAATAGATTTTAATGTTATTGAATCATACTTTTTTTGTATTTTTAATTAATTTTCTTCCTTAAATTAAGCTAATTTAACTCAATTAAAGTAGTTAGAAAAATGTGCACACAGTAAAATATTAATTAAAATATGAATTAAAAAGTATAAATAATTCCATTTATATGTATTTAATGTAGAAAATTATAATTATTAATTAGAAATCTCTTGAAAAAGTCAGTTCTACTCGAAATAATTAAATAAAAATTTAATTAAATAAAAAAATAAGTATAATTTCAACAAAACATTTTTGAAAATAAGAAAAAATAAAAAAAACAGAATTTATTTTTTAATTTTCATTATTTATTTACATGTTTTTATCTGGTTTATTTAATGGATTTTAATATGTTATTGAATCATACTTTTTCATATTTTTAATTAATTTCCTTCCTTAAATTAAGCTAATTTAACTCAATTAAAGTAGTTTAAATGTACACACTATAATATTAATTAAAAAGTATAAATAATTCCATTTATATGTATTTAATGTAGAAAATTATAATTATTAAGTATTTAAGTAGAAATCTCTTGAAAAAGTCAGTTCTACTCGAAATAATTAAATCAAAATTAAATTAATTAAAAAAATAAGTACAATCAACTTAAAATATATAGAGAGAGTTAAATAAATTAAATTTGTGCAACCACTTGACATAAAATATAAGTAATTTCAACAAAACATTTTTCAGTGCATAATGAAAATCACTCTATTTGAAAATAAGAAAAAATCTGGTTTATTTAATAGATTTTAATATGTTATTGAATCATACTTTTTTCCATATTTTTAAATAATTTCCTTCTTTAAATTAAGCTAATTTAACTCAATTAAAGTAGTTAGAAAAATGTAAAATATAATAATAATAAGATAATTAAAAAGTATAAATAATTCCATTTATATGTATTTAATATGGAAAATTATTTAAGTAGAAATAAATTAAATACAAATTTAATTAATTTAAAAAATAAGTACAATTAACTTAAAATATATATAGAGAGTTAAATAAATTAATTAAGTTAAAATAATTAAGTAATTCCAACAAACCATTTTTCAGTCATAGTCAAAGTCTCCATCATTGCACCAGATGTTCCTCTTTATTCTGTGCATTTAGTTTTATTTTATTTTTTTCTCCACATCAAGACGTTTGTCCTGGATTCACATCTGGATCAAAACTTCCCACGATGAACAGCTGTTAATAGTTTTTATGAGGCTGTGACTCAGAGGTCGGAACAACTCGTCCTCGGGGGGAAAAGCCACTCGCTTTTGTTCAGGAGACTAAATATATTCCCCCGATCTTAGAAAGAATACAGAAAACAACAATGGCTGCAGAAACCGTCCAGTTATTGGCTATTTATTGTGTGTATAATAGAATACCGAGTCAAAAACAGGATGCGCTGAGTGATGCTAGAGTGTGAGAATCCACTCATTTAGAATTATTGATGGAATTTGATTTATGTGTTTGCAGTTTTTTGCAAAGTGCCTCAGATTTCATCAACAAATTCGAACCTAATCCTGTCTGAGTGCAGCAAATAGAGCAGACCTTTGAGCCGGTTCTAACCTGGTTTATCTGTGAAGGACTAAATTAACACGCGTCAACACGCTGCTAATAGGTGCAGCAGCAGTGGAGCAGCAGCAGAGTTAATCTGTGATTAGCTCCGTGAGGAGGAGACTCTCTGCAGTAATCACAGGCCAACAAGTGTAAACAAGACTGGAGGCAACAATGGCCGCCCCACGGTCCTCATCCACACAATCACTGGGCTGTTGGTTCAAAAGTTGGTCTTTATATGAGTGGTGTGTGCTAAAAAGGTCAAATCTATGCGTCCTTGCCACTGATGAGGGCACTTTAGCATGTGTTTTGGCTCCTAGAGATGCTTTTTAGCTTCCAAGAGGGCACTTTAGTACATGTTTTGGCTCCTGGAGGGCACCTTAGCACATGGTTCGTCTCCTAGAAGGCACTTTAGCTCCCAACAGGGCACTGTAGTACATGTTTTGGCTTCCAATAGGACACTTTACTGCATATTGGCTCCTAGAAATGCTTTTTGGCTTCCAAGAGGGCACTTTAGCATGTGTTTTGTCTCCTATAGGGCACTTTAGCACACATTTTAGCTCCCAAGAGGGCACTGTAGTACATGTTTGGCCTCCAATAGGACACATTTTGGCTCCCAGAAATGCTTATTGGCTTCCAAGAGGGCACTTTAGCATGTGTTTTAGCTACCATGAAGCACTTTAGCACACATTTTGGCTTCCAAGTGGGCACTTTAGCACACATTTTTGCTCCTGGAGGGCACCTTAGCACATGGTTTGTCTCCTATAGGGCACTTTAGCACATATCTTGTCTCCTAGACACATTTCGGCTTCCAAGAGGGCACTTTAGCACACATTTTGCCTCTCAAGAGGGCACATTAGCATGTGTTTTGTCTTCTAGAGGGCACTTCAGCACACCTTTTTGCTCCTGGAGGGCACCTTAGCACATCTTTTGTCTCCTAGAAGGCACTTTAGCACACATTTTAGCTCCCAAGAGGGCACTGTAGTACATGTTTGGCCTCCAATAGGACACATTTTGGCTCCCAGAAATGCTTATTGGCTTCCAAGAGGGCACTTTAGTATGTGTTTTAGCTACCATGAAGCACTTTAGCACCCATTTTGGCTTCTAAGAGGGCACTTTAGCACACATTTTGGCTCCTAGAAGGCACTTTAGCACACATTTTTGCTCCTGGAGGGCACCTTAGCACATGGTTTGTCTCCTAGAAGGCACTTTAGCACACATTTTAGCTCCCAAGAAGGCACTATAGTACATGTTTTGGCTTCCAATAAGACACTTTACTGCATTTTGGCTCCTAGAAATGCGTTTTGGCTTCCAAGAGGGCACTTTAGCTACCATGAGAGCACTTAAGCACATATTTTGGCTTCCAAGAGGGCACTTTAGCACACATTTTTGCTCCTGGAGGGCACCTTAACACATGGTTTGTCTCCTATAGGGCACTTTAGCACATCTTTTGGCTCCTAGAGGGCACTTTAGCATGTGTTTTTGCTTCCAATAGGACACTTTACTGCATTTTGGCTCCTAGAAATGCTTTTTGGCTTCCAAGAGGGCACTTTAGTATGTGTTTTAGCTACCATGAGAGCATTTTAGCACACATTTTGGCTTCTAGAAGGCACTTTAGCACACATTTTAGCTCCCAAGAGGACACTATATAGTACAGTATTATACTACAATATCGTTTTGGCTTCTGATAGGGCACTTTAACACATGTTTTGGCTCCTAGAGATGCTTTTTAGCTTCCATGAGAGCACTTTAGCACACATTTTAGCCCCAAGGATTGCACTTTGGCATGAGTTTTTGCTCCTAGGGGGCACTTTATCTTGTTTTCTAGCTCCTAAGAGGGCACTTTATCGTGCTCTTTAGCTCCCTTGGCAGCACTTTAGCACCGATTTTTTAAAAACAGTTCTTCAGTCCGACCACACTCTCTCTCTCTCTCTCTGGGATGGACAGAAATGTGAGAGGAAGGATGTCTCCTCTCTGCTTCAGTGTCTTGGCCTCTCGCTGCTTCCTGAACCTTTAGCCCATTGTGTTGCGAGCTGATCACAGATCTCTGAGCAAACCTGCAAATCCTCCGGAGAAAGCAGCGCTCAGCAATACCGGGTCCCGCCGCGGGGCCAAAACACGATTACAGGGACGATGAAAGCGGTTTTTCAGGTTCTCAGCGGTGCAATAAACGTGTTTATGCCCCTGCAGATTTTATCACCTAATTCCCCGAGTGTTTATAACACAAGCTGATTTGATGTTGCACACAGGCTGTTATCAAGGGACGTTCTCATCAAAGACAGGAGCTGATTCTTATCCTCGTGGCTCTTTGATGCCAGTAAGACCTGCTGCATCAGGAGGAAATTGGCTTTATTGGAAAAGCCCATAGTGTTGGATGGGTTTTCTTCCACTATTGGAAGTTTATGACAGCCCATAGAATCATAGGATTCCCTATGATTAATGTCACCAAGTTTCATGTTTCCACCTCATATTCTCCAGCACGGAGGTGTTCAACATGTGGCCGGGGCCCAAAACCGCCTCTCAAGCAGTGGTGTCAGTTTAGTTCATGGGTCACATTCATCTTAATGAGATCACAAATATCTGATTCCACTGGGAAATAATTGTCATTATTTCATTTCTTTTTCCTTGAGTTTGGTTAAATTAGATTAGTTTTCTTAAAATGAGAATAAATAGTTTCCACTTTTTAATCTTAATGTGTATTTTTATCTCATATTCTGACTTTTTATCTCATATTTTGTACTTTTTATCCTATAATTCAGAATTTTTATATCATATTATGTACTTTTTCCTCATAATTCTGTCTTTTTATCTCATATTCTGACTTTTTATTTCATATTTTGTACCTTTTATCTCATAATTCTGTCTTTTTCCTCATAATTCTGACATTTTATCTCATAATTCTGTCTTTATAGCTCATATTCTGACTTTTTATTGCATAATTCTGACATTTTTTTCTCATATTCCGACTTTTTATCTCATAATTCTAAATTTTTATTTCATATTCTATACTTTTTATCTCATATTATGTACTTTTTTCTCATAATTCTGACATTTTATTTCATATTTTGTACCTTTTATTTAATAATTCTGTCTTTATAGCTCATATTCAGACTTTTTATCTCGTAATTTCATCTTTGTAGCTCATATTCTATACTTTTTATCGCATAATTGTGACTTTTTATCTCATATTCTGGCTTTTTATCTCATAATTCCAACTTTTTATCTTATATTATGTACTTTTTCCTCATAATTCTGACATTTTATTTCATATTTTGTACTTTTTATCTCATAATTCTGTTTTGTAGCTCATATTCTGACACTTTATTTCATAATTCTGACTTTTATCCCATATTCTGACTTTTTATTTCATATTTTCATGTCATGTGACCTCATAAATTGTATGTCCTTCAAAATAAAAGTCCCATTTTCACACCTAACTGTAAAACATAGATTTTATATCACAACTTTATGGAAAAATAAAGATAAATTAATCGTTGCTATATAGCAACACTATGCAATATAGAGTTAAAATAAGTGACATTTAAAAAATATCCTTTAATCCAAGATGACTGCCGCAATATGACATCATAATATGCAAATTAGATTAGGACATTTAATCCCTACATAAACTTTGGATCGTCCTTAATATTTCTCTAATTTACAGAAAGTCCTCTATCTCTCATCACTTTTTAAGTTACAGCCTTTTGAAATCAAGACGTTGAAGTTGAACATTTTAGAAAGAATATGTACAAAAGCTGAATAAAACACACTGAAATCCTCTTGTTAACACATTGTATAGAGTTTCCATCCTAAAGCGACGCGTGGCTGTTTCTCTGCAGCTTCCTCGCATGCTGGACAACCACTCCGAAGGCATCGACATCAACTTCTGGGTCCGGGTCGCCTCCTCGGACAAGCTGCCGGAGGTGAGTCACGGCCGATTCAAGAGTTCACCGCCTGCTATTTTTAGCGCCGGCAGGAAACAGTTGCTTCCTCTCCGCTTGAGTTTTTACGCAAGCACGGACGGCGGGGGGGGATACGGTTTGAGTGCAGGACCAGGAAGGCTAAATCCAGAACGGGCTTGTTTGGGCTCAAAAACAGATACATCATCATTATGGGCTCATCTCCGTGGAAACAGAGCAGGTGAAGCTTCCAGAGGAACTCAAAGGCTGATTCCATCATTGGGTACTGTCAGCAAAACATCAGTATTTGAATTGAAGCCTTTGGGCCTTTAAGGGTTTTCCTTGAACATGAACAAGGTCATTTTATTTCGATTATTATGTGTATTTTATATCTATTTAATCATCCACGTCTCTAGAATAGAAAGAATTTTGTACATGAGATGAATAGGTGTTTGTTTATGGGCAGATTTGTGCAAACAGCAACTATAATAGTCATTAAAATTCTATTTTCTGCAAAGAAAATGGAAAAAAAAAGATGCAAACACAATTGACTCAACTGATATAATTATATGCATGAAAAATATGGACTTAATTATCAGTTGAGTCACTATAAATCGTGTAGGAAGTGGTTGGAAACTTCAATTATTTGCTTAAAATATTGTGTCATTAGAAATAAAAAAAAAAGCTGCATAAGTGACATTTTATCACTGCATTAACCCGTTAAACTCCAGGTTCCCCTGTGAGATTGCTCCACTAATCATGTACAAATATAGTGAAGCTATACATCAAATTAAACAGGAGAAACTCCACTACAAGCACATATAAGTCATATTTACACACACCAAACACAACTCCAACACCAAGCTAATTAATTAACAAATGTGAAAATCGGTATACGATCATAAAGCCAACCCACTCTCCACATTTTGATGGCTAGCGCTCTGATACTTCATGTTATACAAACAAATGACATCTCATATGAAAGCTGAGACTGTGACGAGTCCAACGGTACCATCAGTGTAGCTTTATGACAAAAACTCAGTAAACTAGCAGCCAAAAAACACTACAGTAAAAAGTCGCTTGTTTGAAGCGACTGACAAAAAAAGTGTTTTTTTGTTGCTGTTTTGGGATGAAAATGTTTATTTGAGATCAATAAATGGTCTTTTTGTGTCGACCAACATCAGACATACCCTACTTACTATGGGTATGTCCCAAACCTAAAAAAGGCTGGAGGTCAAGGGGTTAAAAGCAGAAATCTGAGTTTGTTTAATGCATTTTGAAACACTGTGATTTCTCTTTGAAACTGCTCATCCAAAAAAAAAGTTGCATAGCGGCTGTTTCAGGATTTGTAAAACCTAAATAATTATATTTTATCACATAATTCCAACACAAAATGATCAGAAGCAGTCATTATTAAGCATAAATATACATAGAAAAGGCAGATTTGGCAGCAATTTACCTGAATTTACTATGGGTATGTCCTAAACCTAAACAAGGGCTGGAGGTCAAGGGGTTAAATGCATGAAAAAAACACATTTTTTAAAATATTTGCATCAAGGTTTTTTGACTTTGTCAGGTTTAAGAAGTGGGTAAAAGCCAATTAACACGAAATCTGTGATTAAAAATAAGGGTTATTGCACCAAATATTGAATTAAAATGAATTAGATCTTCTTTGCATTGAAATATTGCATCTTTTTTTGTTATTTTGACCATTGACACATTCCTATAAGTAGCAAACTACTAATCATTCTGCAGTGGTTCGGTTTATCAAACATCATTTATTGCAGCCGTGTGTAATAATAAGTTGTGCAGCAACGTGTGGAAATACTTTGTTTGTTATGGATGTTTCCATGGAAACTGACGGAGCTGACACTCCGACTTCCTGCTGGCGAGACTCTCGTCTCTGTGCAGACAATAAAGTTGATATCAGATCAGAGGTTCCCTCTGGACGAGACTTTTTAAAACGAATGAAGTAAAAATGCTAATAATATACATATATATTTATACTAAAGGTCAATTAACCCCTTGACCTCCAGCCTTTTTTAGGTTTAGGACATACCCATAGTAAGTAGGGTATGTCTGATGTTGGTCGACACTAAACGACCATTTATTGATCTCAAATAAACATTTTCATCCCAAAACAGCAACAAAAAAACACATTTTTTGTCGGTCGTTTCAAACAAGCGACTTTTTACTGTAGTGTTTTTTGGCTGCTAGTTTACTGAGTTTTTGTCATAAAGCTACACTGATGGTACCGTTGGACTCGTCAAAGTCTCAGCTTTCATATGAGATGTCATTTGTTTGTGTAACATGAAGTATCAGAGCGCTAGCCATCAAAATGTGGAGAGTGGGTTGGCTTTATGATCGTATACCGATTTTCACATTTGTTAATTAATTAGCTTGGTGTTGGAGTTGTGTTTGGTGTGTGTAAATATGACTTATATGTGCTTGTAGTGGAGTTTCTCCTGTTTAATTTGATGTATAGCTTCACTATATTTGTACATGATTAGTGGAGCAATCTCACAGGGGGAAGCTGGAGTTTAACGGGTTAATAAGGTCATTTGCATCAACTACACACACGTGTCATCTTTTTGTTGTGAACATCTGTTTTATTTAGTGCTTTTTTGTATTTTGCAGATGCAGTTTTGACTTTTTTGTTAAAAGCTGTGTCTGTTTTATCTTCTCGCCTCCCAGCTGCTGCAGAGGAACAGTTCCAGGGAGCTGCTCCGGGTCCTGACCCCTCTGTTCCAGGACGACCTTTCCTTCAGGCAGGCGATGGCGGCGGCTTCCAGCCTGATGTGCGGCTACACCGAGGGGGCGTTCTCCAGGGTCACCTCCTTCAACTGGTACGAGGACAACAACTACAAGGCCTTCCTGGGCATCAGCAGCAGCAGCAGGACGCAGGAGCACCACACCTACGACCACAGCACCAGTGAGTTTTGATGGATAAATGAACTGGTCGTCCATTTAATTGGTGTCACGGTTTAATATGGGAGTAAATTTATTGATAAGATCATGAGAGAATGAACTTTGTGCCACAGCAGGTTTAGGAAAGAACCTATTTAAACATGTAGGTTTTGAATATATGTGACAAATATAAAAAAAAAATGGCCATTTTCCTATATTACGGCTTGGCCCACTGGGTATATATGAGTTATAAAGGAGAAATATCTTGATTGTACATATAGGGCTTATTTGTCGATATAAATAAGAAATACAGGTCTATATACATATATATGCACCTCAGTTTGGCCTAAATGCAGCCTCAATACACATATACACACACACATGTATATATATACATGCAAATCTACACTTTTGAAAAGCTGGAACTACCAGAATTGACTCAAATCAGGAAAAAAATGAAATTATCTGCCAGTGGAAGAAGATAATTCTACTCAATATTGAGCTAATTGTACAATTTTAGCATTTAGCATATATATATAACATATATTATCATATATGTACATGTATTCTGTATCTATGCATGCACATATATGGTCATATATATGCTGTATCTATGCAGATGTATATAGGTGTGTATATGTGTATAAATAGAAGCCAAATGCATTAATTCTGGTGGTGAATGAAGTAATTATACATCAATATGATGTGATCTGTCTGCAGCTTAAAAGCCTATTTATGGTTATTTCATTGTTTTTTGCACAGAACTGAGTATAAAGCATTTATAGCATTACACTTTACACATAATGCATGCATGGCCATTTTACCAGCGTCAGTCTGCAGGATTTAACGTCCAATCTGGTCTGCAGCTCCTTTCTGCAACGACCTGATGAGAGACCTGGAGTCCACCCCGGTCTCCAGGGTGGTGTGGAACTCTGTGAAGCCCATGCTGATGGGACGGATCCTCTACGCTCCAGATTCTCCTGCTACCAGACGCATCATACACAACGTGAGCTTCACTCACCACTTAAATAAAGAAAAGGTCTTGCCTGGTCACATGATATGACAAATATCTATAAATAAGAGCAGTTAAATGCAGTAAAATGGGTTTAAAATAGCAGAAATATACAGAGAATATACAGGTGGACTATAGCAAATATACACTGGGCTATGCTAATATACAATAGATACATTAAAACAGTATGAAGATCAATATGTAAGAAGTTTATAGGTGTAATTTGTGAACAAATTGTACAATTTTATATATATATATATATATATATATATATATATATATATATATATATATATATATATATATATATATATATATATATATATATATATATATATATATATATATATATATATATATATATATATATATATATATATATATATATATATATATATATATGGGATCTATTTAATTTTTAATATATAGAATATATCATTTTATTTTAATTTTATTTATATTTAAATTCTTCACACTTCTGGAATTTTTTTAGAAGTTTTTTTAGAAGTTTAATTATTATTTATATAGCCCAATTTAACATATATATATATCTATAAATGTCCAGATAAATATATATTAAATATAAAAAAAGAAAAAAAAGAGAGAAAACTGAAAAGATAAAATTAGAGATATTTTTTTCTTTTGATTTTATTAAATTTAACATGTATATCTATAAATGTCCAGATGAATGCTGGATAAAATTAGGGATAATTTATTTATTTCTTTTGGATTTTATTCAATTTAACATGTCCAGATAAATACATGGTTAATATTAAAAAAGAAAAAAAGAGGAAAAACTGAAAAAAATAGATTTTATTAAATTTTATTTCATATTCAATTTAACATGTATATCTATAAATGTCCAGATAAATACATGGTAAATATAAAAAAGAAAAAAAGAGAGAAAACTGAAAATATCAAAAATAATGATGATAAAATTAGGGATAATTTATTATTATTTTTCGATTTTATTAAATTTAACATGTATATCTATAAATGTCCAGATGAATACATATTAAATATAAAAAATAAAAAAAGAGGAAAAACTGAAAAAATTGATTTTATTAAATTTTATTTTATTTTTATTTTTTATTTTATTTTTATTTTATTAAATTTAACATGTATATTGATAAATGTCCAGATACTTGTTAAATATTTTAAAAAAAGAAAAAAAGAGAGAAAACTGAAAATATAAAAAATAATGATGATAAAATATTATAAATAATTTAAATTTTAATATTTTTAAATATTTTAATTTAAAATATTTTTTTCTTTTGATTTTATTATATATTATATATATATATATATATATTATATTTATGTATATCTATAAATGTCCAGATGAATAGGTGTTAAATATTTTTAAAAAATGAAAATATCAAAAATAATGATGACAAAGTTATATATATATTATTCAATTTAACATGTATATTTATACATGTTAAAAAATATATTAAAAAACTTAAAATATCAAAAATAATGATGACAGTTTTATATATATATATTTTATTTTATTAAATTTAACATGTATATCTATAAATATCCAGATGAATATTAAAAAAAATATTAAAAAACTTAAAATATCAAAAAAAATTATGACAGTTTTATATATATATATTATATTTTAATAAATTTAACATGTATATCTATAAATATCCAGATGAATATTAAAAAAAATATTAAAAAACTTAACATATAAAAAATAATGATGACAAAGTTATATATATTGTTTTTATTTTATTAAATTTAACATGTATATCTATAAATATCCAGATGAATATTAAAAAAAAATATTTAAAAACTTAAAATATCAAAAATAATGATGACAGTTTTATATATATATATTTTATTTTATTAAATTTAACATGTATATCTATAAATATCCAGATGAATATTAAAAAATATATTAAAAAACTTAAAATATCAAAAATAATGATGACAGTTTTATATATATATATTTTATTTTATTAAATTTAACATGTATATCTATAAATATCCCGATGAATATTAAAAAAAAATATTAAAAAACTTAACATATCAAAAAATAATGATAAGTTAGAGATCATTTTTCCCAGATTTTATTAAATTTAATGTATTTATTTTTTATGTATCGTACCATAATATACAATTATAAATCCAATTATAATAAATACATTTATTGCACCAATTTATGTATTTATTAAAGGAAGCTTTTAAGCTTGTTTCCCAAATGATCTGCCAGTGGAATCAGATAATTCTAGTCAACATTACAGCAACTGTAGCAGAAACACAGATATTTCAGTCAGATCAGCATGTTTCATCCTCCATGACGTCCATATCTGAGATTCTGTGGGGAACAACACGTGGTCCGTCAACAGGGGATCAGCTCCTCCTGTCATGTCCTGCTCTTTGTGTCTAGTGGTAGCAACGTGCTGCTCAGAGCCTTTAGAGGCGGCGGCTCCATTAAAACCACAGTCATGGATGACCTGGTTTTAAAGGAGGACGTCCAGCTGATCGGCTGTGGTTTAACGCCTGGCGCCGCCGCTTTTCTCTCATTTCTATGAGCAGCACGATCTGCTTCTTAAAGACGGGAGATCACACACGGCCGCTTCCTCCTCACGACCTTTAATGACCTCTGTGTTTTCCTCTGATGAGCAGAGAGGTGGATCCGTTACAGGAACAACCATTCTCTTTGTTGTCCTGTTGTTGTAGGAGGAGTTTTATTAATGTTGCAGCTGGAAAATAAACATGTACTGGTGATTTATGGATGATTTATCAAGTAGCCAGGTTAACTTTCCATTAGAATATACAATATACTGGTTAACTTTCCATTAGAATATACAATATACTGGTTAACTTCCCATTAGAATATACAATATACTGGTTAACTTTCCATTAGAATATACAATATACTGGTTAACTTCCCATTAGAATATACAAT
>CM060476.1:2583732-2678732 GCA_030544235.1 Lepturacanthus savala | reverse complement strand
CCGGAGGAGCGGCCCGCCGACCTGCCGGACTTTGACTGGCGGGACGTCTTCAACCTCACGGACCGCGTCATCCGGACGCTCAACCAGTACGGAGATGTGAGTGGCGTCCATGTGGATCAGGGCGTGCACAGGGGCGAAAATGAAAAAAAGGGGCACATATAGCATGTTTTTTAACTCCCAAAAGGGCACTTAAGTACATGTTTTGGCTCCTAGAAGGCGCTTTAACATGTGTTTTAGCTCCCAAGTGGGCACTTTAGCACACATTTTGGTTCCTAGAGGGCACTTTAACACGTGTTCTATCTCCCAATAGGGCACTTAAGCACAGGTTTGGCTCCCAGAGGGCACTTTAGCATGCATTTTAGCTCCAAGATGGCACTAAAGCACACGCTTTTGGTCTTAGAGGGCACTTTAACATGCATTTAAGCTTCCAAGAGGGCACTTTAGCCCTCATGTTTTGGCTCCTATAGGGCACTTTAACACGGTTTTAGCTCCCAAGATGGCACTAAATCACAAGTTTAGCTCCCAAGAGGGCACTTTAGCACATGTTTGGCTCCTAGAGGGCACTTTAACGTTTTTAGATCCTAAGAGGGCACTTTAACATGCTTTTTACTTCCCAAAAGGACAATCTAGCACAGAGTTTGGCTTCTAGACAACTTTACCATGTAATTTAGCTCCCAAGAGGGAGTTTTGGCTCCTAGAGGGCACTTTAACACACAATTTAGCTCCCAGGAGGGCACTTTAGCACATGTTTGGCTCATAGAGGGCACTTAGCTTGCCTTTGGCTCCTAGAGGGCACTTTAACACACATTTTTAGATCCCAAGAGGGCACTTTAGCATGTGTTCTAGCTCCCAAGAGGATACTTTAGCATACTTTCTAGCTTCCAAGAGGGCACTTTAGCACCTGTTTTGGCTCCTAGAGGGCACTTTAGCATGCTTTTTACCCCCCAAGAGGGCACTTTAACACATGTTTATCTCCCTAAAGGGCAAAAGGACAATCTAGCATATAGTTTGGCTTCTAGACAGCACTCTACCATGTAATTTAGCTCCCAAGAGGGCACTTTAGCACGTGTTTGGCTCATAGAGGGCACCTTAGCATACCTTTGGCTCCTAGAGGGCACTTTAGCACACATTTTTAGCTCCCAAGAGGGCACTTTAGAACATGTTTTGGCTCCGAGAGGGCACTTTAGCATGCTTTTTAGCCCCCAAGAGGACACTTTAACAGGGTTTTAGGTCCCAAGATGGCACTTTAGCACATGTTTGGCTCATAGAGGGCACCTTAGCATACCTTTGGCTCCTAGAGGGCACTTTAACACACATTTTTAGATCCCAAGAGGGCACTTTAGCATGTGTTTTAGCTCCCAAGAGGATACTTTAGCATACTTTTTAGCCCCCAAGATGGCTCCTAGAGGGCACTTTAACACATTTTAGCTCCATAAAGGGCACTTTCGCACCTGTTTTGGCTCCTAGAGGGCACTTTAGCATGCATTTCTTTCCCTAGAGGACCCTTTAACATGCTTTTTACTTCCCAAAAGGACAATCTAGCAGATAGTTTGTCTTCTAGACAACTTTACCATGTAATTTAGCTCCCAAGAGGGCACTTTAGAACATGTTTTGGCTCCTAGAGAGCACTTAGCATGCCTTTGGCTCCTAGAAGGCACTTTAACACACTTTTTACCTCCCAAGACGGCATTTTGATTCCAGGTTTAAGTCCAATAACCTTTGTGTTTGTAGAGATATTCCACATTTATTAACGTTTATAGCAGGAAAACTGAAAAATAATCCTGCAGTTAAATACTTATATTATATTATAGTGCTTTTACTGAAGTACTGTGATGTACTTCTTCCACCACTGGGGTTTTGGAGCCGTGTAGAATCATCCTGACGAGATAAAAGACGGCTCCACGTTTACAGATGAAAATGAAGCATCAGGACTTTTATCTTTAATCAAAGATTCCAAAGTTTCTTTTACCATTTCAGGTGTTAAAAGAACCTTTCCAGGACGAGCCTATTCATGGAATAATCCATGATTTCAATACCCTGCTCGTCCTGGTCGATATTCAGCGTTTGTTTTTTGTTTTTTTTGGAGGGTAATTTGTCTCCTGTCCAGAGAAAACCTTCCAGGTGGGCCGGAGCCAGAGCAACAAACTAGCTGTCCAGTCTCTTTTATTCGCTGCTGATGTAGTGGAGGCTGAAAAAGGAAGAAAACAACCCCCGAAAAAAAACCCACATCATGAACCTTCTAATGCAGGGGACGTTTAAGTGGGCCAGCGCATTCGAAACAAAGTTCAAATCAGCCTCTTTTCTCCCCCCGTGGAGGCTAATCGGGATGAGAGGCCTATCACAGCGGGGGGTGACACGGGGGGATCCAGAGGGGGCGTGGCCTGCTGGATGGCCGCCGCTTTTTGTTGTGTTTTTTTTTTTTTTGGAGGCTCAACAGCACTTGAGTGTGACAGTGAGAGTTGGGAACGATTAGCTACAGCTGTCACTCCAGCAACAATGACCTTGGGCTTGAAGCTCTGCTGCTTGGCTGCACGACGCACGGCGGATCACGCCACATATAGCATGCTTTTTAATTCCCAAAAGGGCACTTAAGTACATGTTTTGGCTCCTATAGATCACTTTAACATGTGTTTTAGCTCCTAGAGGGAATTTTAACATGGGTTTTAGCTTCCAAGAGGGCATTTTAGCACGTTTACATGTTTTGGCTCCTAGAGGGCACTTTAGCATGCCTTTTAGCTCCCAAGAGGGTACTGTAGCACATTTTTTTAGCTTCCAAGAGGGCATTTTAACATGTTTTTAGCTCCCAATAGGGCACTTTAGCACACATTTTGGCTCCTAGAGGGCACTTTAGCATGCTTTTTAGCACTAAATTACAAGTTTTAACTTCTAGACAGCACTTAAACACGCAATTCAGCTCCCAAGAGGGCACTTTAGCACATGTTTGGCTCATAGAGGGCACTTTAGCATGCTTTTTAGCCCCCAAGAGGGCACTTTAACACTGTTCTAGCTCCCAAGAGGATACTTTAGCATACTTTCTAGCTTCCAAAAGGGCACTTTAGCACACATTGTGGCTCCTAGAGGGCCCTTTAACATGTTTTTAGCTCCCAATAGGGCACTTTAGCACACATTTTGGCTCCTAGAGGGCACTTTAGCATGCCTTTGGCTCCTAGAGGGCACTTTAACACACATTTTTAGATCCCAAGAGGGCACATTTTTAGATCCAGCATGTGTTCTAACTCCCAAGAGGATACATTAGCATACTTTCTAGCTTCCAAGAGGGCACTTTAGCACACATTTTGGCTACAAGAGGGCACTTTAACATATTTTTAGCTCCCAATAGGGCACTGTAGCACACATTTTGGCTCCTAGAGGGCACTTTAGCATGCTTTTTAGCCCCCAAGATGGCACTAAATCACAAGTTTTAGCTTCTAGACAGCACTTTAACATGCAATTCAGCCCCCGAAGAGGGCACTTTAGCACATGTTTGGCTCATAGAGGGCACTTTAACACACATTTTTAGATCCCAAGAGGTCACTTTAACATGTGTTCTAGCTCCCAAGAGGATACTTTAGCATACTTTCTAGCTTCCAAAAGGGCACTTTAGCACCTGTTTTGGCTCCTAGAGGGCACTTTAGCATGCTTTTTAGCCCCCAAGATGGCACTAAATTACAAGTTTTAACTTCTAGACAGCACTTTAACACGCAATTCATATTCAGATATTGATGCACCAAAAACCAGACATTTGCAGCTGGAATAGTCATAGAAAACTGTGTTTTCCTTTCAAAAATAAGGACATTTCTTCATTTAGTTCTGGTTTTCTTGAGTTTTTCATTCAAATTCTGAAGGAAAAGTTGTAATATTGGAACCAAAAAATGTCTCTCTCAAGTGAAAGTCCAGAATAAAAACCATTACTTTGGTTAATGTATAATATGTAATCCCTACCTGTTAATAGAATCATATTATTGTACTTTTCTTTACACAAAGTAGTAGTTAATGTTAAATCTAAATCTGAAAAGCAGTATTTTGAGGCTGTAAAAGTAAGAATTTACTGTAAATGCATTGATTTTTGAAAGAGATATTCCAGATTTATCATCTTTTATAGCAGAAACACTGAAAAACAGGCCTGTGGGCGTACAGGAAGTGGTTAAAATGAGCTGTGATGTCACAACTATACACCCCCCTTCATTCAAACCAGCCAATTAGATGAAATTAATATTGAAGGGAAACATGTTATTAGTCATTTTGAATATTAAAAAATAAGAAATTAAGAAGGAAAAGTAGGAAAACGTGTTAATGGTAACGTGATGTATGTATGTGTGTGTGTGTGTGTGTGTGTGTGTGTGTGTGTGTGTGTGTGTGTGTGTCTCTTGGATGGCGGCAGCATTTTCCTGCAGTGAATGGCCGTGTCAGACACGCTTTAGGTGGAACAGACAGCTGCTGTCGTTGCATCTCTGGCTTTATTCTCTCCTTAAACATAAATAAATTAAATACCCAACAATTAAAAAGAAGACAGATTACAGAGTGAGACTGATAGAAAACTGCAGGAAAACCTTGTTTTTGGTACAATTTGTCCAAGAATGAGTAGAATTATCTTATTCCACTGGCAGATCATTCATTTAATTTAATTATTTCTTGATTTTAGTCAATTTAATCTCTTTTTTTAAAGAAAATGTTACTTAAAACACGACTAAATTGATCCAATATTCTGCAATTTCTCCTGATTTGGGTCAATTTAGTCTTCTTTGAAGTAAATCAAGTAACAGCAACATAAATAGATTGTGACTCTTCTGTAGTCACCTCACATTAGATTTATTTTAATTCTTCTTTAATTCTTCTGCTTCCAAGAGGGCACTTTATCACATGTTTGGCTCATAGAGGGCACTTTAACATGGTTTTAGCTCCCAAGAGGATACTTTAGCATACTTTCTAGCTTCCACAAGGGCACTTTAACACACGTTTTGGCTCCTAGAGGGCTCTTTAGCATGCTTTTTAGCCCCCAAGAGCGCACTTTAGCATCTGTTTTGGCTTCTAGAGGGCACTTTAACATGGTTTTAGCTCCCAGGATTGCACTAAATCACAAGTTTTAACTTCTAGACAGCACTTTAACATGCAATTTAGCTCACAAGAGGGCACTTTAGCACATGTTTGGCTCATAGAGGGCACTTTAACACATGTTTTTAGATCCCAAGAGGGCACTTTAGCATGTGTTCTAGCTCCCAAGAGGATACTTTAGCATACTTTCTAGCTTCCAAGAGGGCACTTTAGCACCTGTTTTGGCTCCTAGAGGGCACTTTAACATGCTTTTTACTTCCCAAAAGGACAATCTAGCACATAGTTTGGCTTCTAGACAAGCTTCTAGAGGGCACTTAGCATATGCTATATCTCATAGAGGTCACCTTAGCATGCCTTTGACTCCTAGAGGGCATGTTAACACATTTTTAGCCCCCTAA
Organism: Lepturacanthus savala; assembly: GCA_030544235.1. Taxonomy (NCBI): domain Eukaryota; kingdom Metazoa; phylum Chordata; class Actinopteri; order Scombriformes; family Trichiuridae; genus Lepturacanthus; species Lepturacanthus savala. The sequence continues at coordinate 2,673,282 of CM060476.1, read as the reverse complement.
AGGGCACTTTAGCATGCATTTCTTCCCCTAGAGGACACTTTAACATGCTTTTTACTTCCCAAAAGGACAATCTAGCATAGTCTGTCTTCTAGACAGCACTCTACCATGTATTTTAGCTCCCAAGAGGGCACTTTAGAACATGTTTTGGCTTCTAGAGGGCACTTAGCATATGCTTTATCTCATAGAGGTCACCTTAGCATGCCTTTGGTTCCTAGAGGGCACTTTAACACTCATTTTTAGGTCCCAAGAGGACACTTTAGCATACCTTCTAGATTCCAAGAGGGCACTTTAACACGATTTGGCTCTTAGAGGGCACTTTATCATGCTTTTTAGCCCCCAAAAAGGGCACTTTAGAACATGTTTTGGCTTCTAGAGGGCACTTTAACATGGTTTTAGCTCCCAAGATGGCACTAAATCACAAGTTTTAACTTCTAGACAGCACTTTACCATGCAATCCAGCTCACAAAAGGGCACTTTAGCACATGTTTGGCTCATAAAGGGCACCTTAGCATGCCTTTGGCTGCTAGAGGGCACTTTAACACATGTTTTTAGATCCCAAGAGGGCACTTTAGCATGTGTTCTAGCTCCCAAGAGGATACTTTAGCATCAAAGAGGGCACTTTAACACATGTTTTGGCTCCCTAGAGGGCACTTTATCATGCTTTTTAGCCACCAAGGGGGCACTTTAACCCATTTTTAGCTCCCTAAAGGGCACTTTAGCATGCATTTCTTTCCCTAGAGGACCCTTTAACATGCTTTTTACTTCCCAAAAGGACAATCTAGCACATAGTTTGGCTTCTAGACAACTTTACCATGCAATTTAGCTCCCAAGAGGGCACTTTAGAATATGTTTTGGCTCATAGAGGGTACTTTAACACATGTTTTTAGATCCCAAGAGGACACTTTAGCATACTTTCTAGCTTCCAAGAGGACACTTTAACACACGTTTTGGCTCCTAGAGGGCACTTTATCATGCTTTTTACCCCCCAAGGGGGCACTTTAACCCATTTTTAGCTTTCTAAAGGGCACTTTAGCATGCATTTCTTTTCCTAGAGGACCCTTTAACATGCTTTTTACTTCCCAAAAGGACAATCTAGCACATAGTTTGGCTTCTAGACCATGCAATTTAGGCCCCAAGAGGGCACTTTTTGGCTTCTAGAGGGCACTTAGCATGCCTTTGGTTCCTAGAGGGCACTTTAACACACTTTTTACCTCCCAAGACGACATTTTAATTCCAGGTTTAAGTCCAATAACCTTTGTGTTTGTAGAGATATTCCACATTTATTATCATTTATAGCAGGAAAACTGAAAAATAAACCTAAGGATTAAAGGTAATGAATGGAAATTCATTCAAAACGTGTGTGTTGTTCCTCCTCAGTGTGTGATCCTGGATAAATTCCTTCCTCTTCCTGACGAAGACGCCGTCACGTATCAGGCTCTGAACCTGCTGGAGGACAGCAAGTTCTGGGCCGGACTCATCTTCACCAACGTGGCTCCGTGGACCACCGACGTCCCGCCTCACGTCAAGTTCAAGATCCGCATGGACATCGACGCCGTGGAGCGCACCAACAAGGTCAAAGACAGGTCAGAACCAACGCCGGCACCTTAACGGGTCCTTGATTGTCTTTATAAGCAGCCTAGAGGGTTAATATGTGGATCCTGGGTGCTCAGGTACTGGGATCCTGGACCCAGAGCGGATCCGATGGATGATTTACGCTACGTTTGGGGTGGATTCGCCTACCTGCAGGACATCATCGAGCACGGAATCATCAGGACTCAGACCGGGAAGCAGTGGCCCATGGGAGTCTACCTGCAGCAGATGCCTTATCCGTGTTATGTGGACGATCTGTGAGTTTCAGGAGGATTTTTAAGCTGTAAAATCCACCGTTTTCCAGTTTTAATTCTTAGATTTCACAAAGTTGGAACTGTTCTGTAGTAATTTCACATTTAGCCTCAAAAATACCAATAAAAACGACATTTTTAGAATTTAAACTGGTATTTTTTATCAGTAAAATGCATGTAAAGTATAAAAAAAAGTGTTATAAAAGTCTTAAAAATTACAGGTTATATAATAATATAATATATAATATTATATATATATATAATATATAGAATTATATATATTTTTTTGTTTTTATCACTTATTGTAGTTCATCAATTACATTAATACATTATTATTATTACAGTGTATCATATGGTTTTTATAATAATTATAATAATAATACACTTAATTTATAGAGCTATTTAAAAATATATATTTAAATTATTATATATATTATTATTATAAATTATTATAATTAAAAAAAATAAAACAGATAGAAATATTAAAATTGTTAGGCTCATAGAATTATTATTATTATTAAATAAGTCATATTTCAATATTTTAGAGGGAAAAAAACATGTTTAATTCTTTTTTTAGTATTTATTTTTATATTTATTGGTATTTCTATTGATATATTAACAGTGCATTTCACCAAATGTGGGAACAAATATGCAAATAAAAATAAACCGACTGTCTAACAAATAAAAAATTACTATAAAATGATAAGAAAAATGCATAATTGTCCTTATATGGGTTCATTCGGTCTTGTTTTAGGAAAACAAATAAAATAAAATACGATTTAATTGATTAAAATCGAGAAAAACTTGAAATAAGATCAATTATCTGCAGGTGGAATAAGATAATTCTACTTAATATTGGACTAAATGCACCAAAAACTTAAATAATAAAAAATTAAAAGGTGATTTTAAGTTGAAATACCATTAAAAGTGCCTCAAATGATAAGAATGACTTAGTCAAATAGCGTTTTTGGTGTTTTTTATTATAATAGAAGTGTTATAATTAGCAATAGATGAGCAGAAAAACAGCAATATCTCAATTTGACCCCATGAAATGAGCTAATGATGCTACGATGCTAATCCACTTCCTGCCTGTTTCCCAGCTTCATGCTGACGCTGAGCCGCTGCTTCCCCATCTTCATGGTGCTGGCCTGGGTCTACTCCGTGTCCATGATGGTGAAGAGCATCGTGCTGGAGAAGGAGCTCCGCCTCAAGGAGACCCTGAAGGCCATGGGGGTCACCAACGGGGTCATCTGGTCCACGTGGTTCATCGACAGCTTCCTGATGATGGGGACCAGCACGGCCCTGCTCACCGCCATCATCATGGTGACCAAAACACGCCTTTTTACACCTTCGAGATTTATTAGACCCCTATATATATATATATATATATATAACGTAAAACAAGCAGTCATGACTTACGTGCAGTTGTGATGTCACTACTATACACAGCCATTTAAAGAGGAGGAGGAATCCAGTACTAGTTAATAAAGCTTTTCTGCAGTAATGGACTTAATAAACCACATTTCTCTGGTTAATTAACCCCCATAATCCACATGGTACCATCATCATCTGTCACATGACACATTAAACTAGGACAATGTATAGAAAAACTGATAAATCAAGGGATTTCTACAATGTCAGGTCATAAAACTAGTTGATATCATGTGTTTGAATGCTTTAAAAACTGTTTTAAGAGAGTTAAACTATCTGGTATTGAGATTTTAGGGTTAGTTTTCTCACTATAAACCTCTTTTTACAACCTGATCAGCGTTAACTGTCAGTTTGATGTTTGGTTTTTCAAAATAAAACAAAATAATGGATATATGACATGTTTTAACAACTTCAAAATAAATTATTATTATATGTTATTAATATCTTTTGCTGTATAATTTGCATAGTAATTTTGCTGCCACTTTTATTACTCTAACCCTCTATTGCATGAAATATTATTTAGACATAGTCGAAATAAAAAATTATGACATCAAAATTGAATTAAATTCAAGTTTAATTTCTGATTTGGTGAAAATTTTCCCAAATTCTGAATAAAAAATTGTGAGACAATGATGCTCACATGTCAAATGTCCATCAGCAATAGGGATATCCTGGTCATGTGACCTCATAAATTGTGTGTCCTTCAAAATAAAAGCCCCCTTTTCACACCTATCTGCCAATGGAATTAGATAATTCTACTCATTATTGGACTAATTGTACCAAAAACGAGATATTTCCCCCCCTGTTAAGCTTCTGAAATCTAGAAGTGCTTCTGATTCTCTCTTTTATTTTGAAAAGGAAATATCAAACCAACAAAAGGTCCACGGACGTTAATGATTAATTCAGCGTCTCTGATATAAACGTCAACACACGTCTGTTATACTGAGGCTTTATCAGCTGCTTTTCCTTGAATAGTGGATTAATGCTGATAAATCATTGATGAAACGGCTGCAAATGTCCTGACATCATGGGAATTAAGTCGACTGTGGAGGAAACGGCTGCTCAATCATTAACATCTGCTGTTTTATTCACCTCCGATCAAATATTCCTGCTGCTGTTGTGACCTCTGCTGGACGATTAGTGGAAAAACAAGCTTTTATATCAAGGTTCTCACTGTTTCTGTGTCTCTTATTCAGGAAGTTGGTTAAAAACTACTTCTATATATAAATATTTAGATTTTTTTCTATGATTAAACTAAATATTGTTGAGTTATGTCTGTAGGTCTGGACAAGAGAAGACTTTTGGGCTTTGAGAAACACTTATTATTATTATTATTTATTTTATTTTGCCATTTTCTGACATTTTATACACCAAACCACATGTTTATTAAATATACCATTTTATAGAAAGTGATAATTTGATATATTGTTGGTTATAAGAAGGTTTTATAAATAATTGATTGACAAAATGTGGTGATTTCACTGCAAAAAGTGAATGATTTGGTTTTAAACTACATTTTCTTAAAAAATAAAATAAATTAAATTAAATTAAAATCAAGAAAAAAATAAAATGTATGTTTTAAATTATTAAATTTTATTATATTTTTTTACTAAATTAAATGTATTTTATTTAAATTGTATTACTTTTTTAATTATATTTTACATTACATTTTAAATATTTATATTTTAAATTATTACATTTTATTTTATTTATTAAATTAAATGTATTTCATTTAAATTTTATTACATTTTTTATTATATTTTACATTATATTTTAAATATTTTTATTTTAAATTATTACATTTTATTTTTTATTAAATGAAATGTATTTCATTTAAATTTTATTACATTTTTTATTATATTTTACATTATATTTTAAATATTTATATTTTAAATTATTAAATGTTATTACATTTTTTTATTAAATTAAATTTCATTTAAATTTTATTACATTTTTTATTATATTTTATATTATATTTTAAATATTTATATTTTAAATTATTACATTTTATTTTATTGTTTTTTATTAAATTAAATGTATTTCATTTAAATTTTATTACATTTTTTAAATTATATTTTACATTATATATTAAATATTTATATTTTAAATTATTAAATGTTATTAAATTTTTTTATTAAATTAAATTTCATTTAAATTTTATTACATTTTTTAAAATTATATTTTACATTATATTTTAAATATTTATATTTTAAATTATTAAATTAATTTTATTTTTTATTAAATTAAATGTATTTCATTTAAATTGTATTACATTTTACATTATATTTTAAATATTTATTAAAATTTATACTTAAAATATAATGTAAAATATAATTTAAAAAAATTAATAAAATTAAAATGAAATACATTTAATTTAATTTAAATTAAAACACAATAAATCTTTTAATAATTTTTTTTTTTTTTACTGATTTGGTTTAAGAAAACAAGACTAACATTTTCTTAAAAAAATGATTATTTATTATTATTAATAAATATTATTATTATTTTATTAATATATATGACTATATTATTATCATTTTATTGCACTGGCAGATTTAGCTTATTTCAAGTTTTTTCTTGATTTTAATCAATTTAATTTTATTTTAAAGAAAATGTTGGTCTTGTTTCCTTAAAATAAAACCAAATTAACCCAAATCAGGAGAAAAAAATTGAAATAATCTAAATTATCTGCCAGTGGAATAAAATAATTCTACTCAATTATAGACTAACTGCACCTTTCACCTGTTAATATGTCACTTTTTGCAGTGTTGAAGTGTAGATGTTGTATTTATTCATTTATTTACCCATATAAGAGTATTTCTATGTCTATTTCTGACTCGTTGAACTCATCCCTGCAGGGAGGACGGGTCCTGAACTACAGCAACCCCTTCATCCTCTTCCTCTTCCTCCTCTCCTTCACCACGGCGACCATCATGCAGTGTTTCCTGCTCAGCGTCTTCTTCAACCAGGCCAACCTGGCGGCCGCCTGCTGCGGCATCATCTACTTCTCCCTCTACATCCCTCACGTCTTCTGCTTCGCGTGGCAGGAGCGGATCACCAAGGACATGAAGGTCCTGGTGGTGAGAGAAGCAGGAATTTACAGCCAATAGGAATTCACTATTCAGTCTCTCATTCTTGAGAGATGGTGCGTTCAGGAACACCTCGTTAATTCCACAATCTGCTCACAAAGGTTGTTAAAAAGAGGAAAGTTTCCATTTTCTCTTATTTTCCCTTAGTTGAAACACGCCTTTCATCACTTCTGTTTAATATTCAGCATATATCAGATAATTATTTATTATTTATCTGTTATTATCCTCTTAATCCTTAGGCGTATTTTTCAGTTTTAAGTACATTTACTAGTAAAAAACTAAAAAAATGTGAGGTGACTACATAAAATAATAGTTTATAACATTTTCCTTTAATTCTCATTTTATTTGATTCACTAATTTAAACAGAGGGATGACATTAACCACTTATTGTAAGGCTCAGGCCTATTTTCTATAATAAAAATATTACATTAATGTCTATAATGGCACATTTTTTTAAATTCTATTATAAAAAAACTATTTAAAAAAGGACAGTTCAATTTATGTTGCTGTTACAGAGCAAATATAGTTAGAATAATAAGTAAAAACATCTAAAAATACTTAATTTAAAAATTAAAACAAGCCCATTATTGAGATAAATTATCTGCAATGCAAAGCTCAAGAGGTCAAAGGTCAATTATTAGTCCATAAAATCCTATAAATCCCACTGAGGATCATTCCAGAACATGGAGAATATATTCTGTAAGATGTTTATTATAAAGGAGACAATTAAATAATCACACAAACAGATCAAATCTAATTATATTAAACTATTATATATATATTTATACTTTAACAGTAACATTGGGTTTTAATACAGATAAAAATACTTGAACCTGGTTTTATCATCCAAAAGCAGCCAGTTAGAATAAAAACAGCTGATATTTAACTTTATTATACACATTTATTTCTATTCTATTGTATTTTACCATTTTTTTCAGTTTCATATTTTAATTTTCCTGGTCTATTCATAACAAAATGTTTGATTTTATTATCTAAAAGCAGCCAGTTAGATCAGAAATAGCCAATATTTAAGTATAATATACATAATTACTTGTATTCTATCCTATTTTGGCATTTTCATGGTCCATTTATAAAAAACTATGCTTGGTTTTATGATGCAAATCAGCCAATTAGATCAAAAGCAGCAGATATTTAAGTATAATTGTTGTATTAATTGTATTAAATTAAACATATCAAATATCTAAATAGTCTCTACTACTATTTTATTTAGTGTTGGAGCTGAGGTTTTCTATGTGATTCATGAATAAAACTCAATGCTGCTGCTGGATCAGGGTTATAGAACATAACGTAGTAAGTTGTGGTGTCTCCTCCTCAGAGTTTACTGTCCCAGGTGGCGTTTGGGTTCGGGACCGAGTACCTGTCCAGGTACGAGGAGCAGGGTCTGGGTCTGCAGTGGGACAACATCCAGACCAGCCTCCTGGAGGGGGACGAGTTCTCCTTCCTCACCTCCATCTGTATGATGGGCGTGGACACCGTCCTGTACGGGCTGCTGGCCTGGTACCTGGACAACGTCTTCCCTGGTCAGTGAAAGGAGTTTTAACAACTTTATTTATAAAAAAAAACACCAAGTTTGACACTTTACTCAGTTTGTTCCCGGGCCACGTCAGTGTTATGGTTTCTCTTAACCCGTTAGACTATATTTGTACATGATTGCTCCACTAATCATGTACAAATATAGTCAAGTTATATATCAAATTAAACAGGAGAAACTCCACTACAAGCACATATAAGTCATATTTACACACACCAAACAGAACTCCAACACCAAGCTAATTAATTAACAAATATGGAAATCGGTATACGATCATAAAGCCAACCCACTCGCCACGTTTTGATGGCTAGCGCTCTGATACTTCATGTTATACAAACAAATGACATCTCATATGAAAGCTGAGACTTTGACGAGTCCAACGGTACCATCAGTGTAGCTTTATGACAAAAACTCAGTAAACTAGCAGCCAAAAAACACTACAGTAAAAAGTCGCTTGTTTGAAGCGACGAACAAAAAATGTGTTTTTTTGTTGCTGTTTTGGGATGAAAATGTTTATTTGAGATCAATAAATGGTCGTTTAGTGTCGACCAACATCAGACATACCCTACTTACTATGGGTATGTCCTAAACCTAAAAAAGGCTGGAGGTCAAGGGGTTAAATGCATGAAAAAAAACACATTTTTAAAATATTTGCATCAAGGTTTTTTGACTTTTTCAGGTTTAAGACGTGGGTAAAAGCCAATTAACACGAAATCTGTGATTAAAAATAAGGGTTATTGCACCAAATATTGAATTAAAATGAATTAGATCTTCTTTGCATTGAAATATTGCATCTTTTTTTGTTATTTTGACCATTGACACATTCCTATAAGTAGCAAACTACTAATCATTCTGCAGTGGTTCGGTTTATCAAACAGTAGAACATCATTTATTGCAGCCGTGTGTAATAATAAGTTGTGCAGCACCTGTCATCACCTGACGTCTCATATGAAAGCTGAGACTGTGACGAGTCCAACGGTACCATCAGTGTAGCTTTATGACAAAAACTCAGTAAACTAGCAGCCGAAATACACTCAAATAAAAAGTCGCGACTTTTGCTGTTTTGGGATGAAAATGTGTATTTGAGCTCAATAAATGGTGTTTTTTTATCGACCAATCAGTGTAATTAACATATAAAATGAAAATGGACCTATTAAACACACACATACACACAAAAAAACTACATTTAAATGTAAAATATGTTGAGAAACACTTGATTAAAATGAAACCATGACCTGTTAGAGGTCAGAAACACCATTCTACTACTACTAATAATAATAATATTAAATTAATAATGAAATATTAACAATCCTTGTTAGTTTTTTGGGGGTTTTGAACATATTTATAACTAATAATTATTTAGTTGCTGGTGCTAATTAGTGCAGTATTGACTAGAATGATCTAATTCCATTGGCAGATCATTTTACATAATAATAATTAGTTAGGTGTGAAAAAGGGGGCTTTTATTTTGAAGGACATTCATTATGATTCATCTCATGTCAAGAAAACAAGACTAACATTAAAAAAACATATATATTAAATTGACTATTAATAAAAATAATTGAAATTAGCCAACGTGTCTTATTTCCCTATGAATCTAAAAGGTATTTATTGGAATTAAACTGCTGAAATCTCAATAAAAATGTAAAGACGTGTGTTCTGAACCTTTAGAAGTGTCGTGTATATTGACTGCAGCTATTTTCTTCCCATCACAGGACAGTACGGGATTGGTCGACCGTTTTATTTCCCCTTGATGCCGTGTTATTGGCTCAACACGGTGACTCCAGCCTCAGGTGGGTTTACTGTTAACATCACATATATATATATGTTGTATTGATGCTTCTATAATAGCGATAAAGTAGATTATCCAGCGACTCAACCAGTAGATTTTAGCCTGAGGTTCCTTCTTCTCCGACAGATAAAAAAGGCTTCGACAGCCTGGCCAACAAGGAGCAGGGAGGGCAGCAGGAGGAGGAGGAGGAGGAGGAGGAGGAGGAGGAGGAGGAGGCGCCGTCCTGTGAACACCAGGATCAACGGGATCAGCCGGGGGAGGAGGAGACGGACGGTAGAGTTTCTGCTGCATCCTCACGGCGTTTCAGTTCAGGATTAAAACACGTCCAAATCCACATTTACTGCACCGCAAATCTGAGAAAGTAGAAGTGCATTTATTGGCTATGATGCAGAACTGTTATATAGAAACAGGAAACTGTAATTTATCTGATGATATTTAAAAAAAAAACAAGATTATTTAATAAATGAGCTAATGCAGTGTTAATAAAACCTCCAGTCATATATATATATAGTAAAATTATATTTTTATATTTTTTATATTTTTATTTTTTCCTGATTTGGGTCAATAATTTGGTTATGAAGAAGACTAACATAATAAATAAAATAAAAAATAAATTATAAAAAGGCTAAATTATCTACCAGTAAAATACTACTAATAATAATTAGTATAATAATAATACTAATAAGGAAAAAATAAATAAATAATAAATAAATATGCAAAATTTATATATATATATTAAAATTATATATAATTAAAACAATTATATATAAATAAAAAATAAATATATATAGTAAAATTATATATTTTTTTATATTTATATATATATTAAAAAAATAAATAAATATGCAAAATTATCTTCCTGTGGAAAAATATAATTTTATATTTTATAGTAAAATTATATTTTTCCACAGGAAGATTTTTTTATTATTTTTATATATATATATATATATATATATATATATATATATATATATATATATAAAAATAAAAATAAATAAAAATTTTATTTATATATAATTTTATTTATTTATTATTTATTTATTATTATTTTTATTTATTTATTTTTTTCCTGATTTGGGTCAATAATTTGGTTATGAAGAAAACAAAACTAACATAATAAATAAAATAAAAAATAAATTTTAAAAAGGCTAAATTATCTGCCAGTAAAATACTACTAATAATAATTAGTATAATAATAATACTAATAAGGAAATAAATAAATAAATAATAAATAAATATGCAAAATTTATATATATATATATATATATATATATATATATATATATATATATATATATATATATATATATATATATAAATTTGCTGTGTTTTACTAATGGAATATACTGGTTCTTCTAGACTTTTCGGGGCAGCTGTTCTTTGAGCCGGAGCCTGAAGACCTGGTCCAGGGGGTGTGTATCCAGGACCTGGTGAAGGTGTTTGGCAGCAGCTCCAGACCGGCTGTAGATGGTCTCAGCCTCAACTTCTACGAGAGCCAGATCACGGCCTTTCTGGGCCATAATGGAGCCGGGAAGACCACCACCATGTATGTTACCAGAGGCTGATCAGCAGACTTTAAGGAGGGGGGGCACATTTAGCTCCTAAAGGGCACCTAAGCACAGGATTTGCCTCCTAGAGGGCACTTTAGCACTCCTTTTAGCTCCCTAGAGAGCAATTTTAGTTCTCAAGAGGGCACAAGGTTTGGCTCCAAGAGGGAACTTTAGCACATGTTTTGCATCCTGGAGGGCATTTTAGCATTCTTTTTAGCTCCCAAGATGGCACGTTAGCTTACTTTTAGACTCCTAGAGGCCACTTTAGCACGTATTTTGGCTCAGGAGGGCATATTAGCACATGTTTTGGGTCCTTGAGGGCACTTTAACATGCTTTTTATTTCCCATAAGGGCAGTTTAACACACTATTTGGCTCCTAGAAGACAACTTAGCATGCGTTTTGGCTCTTAAAGGGCATTTTTAGCATGCTTTTTAGCCCACAAGAGGGCAGTTTAGCACACGATTTGGCTTCTAGAGGGTAGTTTAACATGCTTTTTAACTCCCGAGAGGGCACTTTAGCACAAGGTTTGGCTTCCAAGACGGCAATTTAGCTCACATTTTGACTTCTAGAGTGCAGTAGCATGCTTTTTAGCTCCCAAGATGGCACATTAGCATACTTTTCGGCTCCTAAGAGGCCACTTTAGCACATATTTTGGCCCAGAGAGGGCATTTTAGCATCCTTTTTAGCTCCCAAGAGGGCACTTTAACATGCTTTTTAGTTCCCATGAGGGCAGTTTAACACTCTATTTGGGTCCTACAGGCCACTTTAGCATGCGTTTTGGCTCCTAGAAGGCAATTTAGCATGCATTTTGGGTCTTAGAAGGCATTTTTAGCATGCTTTTGCTAAATTGGGAAGCTTAGCACATGATTTGGCTTTAGCAGAGGTTTTGACTACATGTGTTTTGGTTCCTAGAGGGAACTTTAACATGCTTAGTTGCTTTATTACTTCATTAGCTCCCAAGAGGGCACCTTTAGCACACGATTTGGCTCCTGGAGGGCACTTTAGCATGAGTTTTGGCTCCTAAATGGCACTTTAGGACAGTTTTTATCTCAGAAGTGGACAGTTTAACATGCTTTTTACCTCACAGTTTGGTTCCTAGAGGGCACTTTAGCATACCTGCATAGCCCCGCCCCCACATGTAAACTCCCCTGCTGCATACACACACATTCACAGTGACTAATGACCATGTATAATGAAGTGAAGGGGACCAACACGTGTGATTTATCTCCTTCTCTCGCTCCCTCAGGTCCATCCTGACCGGAATGTTCCCTCCAACCTCAGGCACGGCCTCCATCTACGGCCAAGACATCCGTACAGACATGGACTCCATCCGCCTGTCGCTGGGAATGTGTCCTCAGCACAACATCCTCTTCCAGCAGTATGCAGCTTTAGAAATATAGAAATGTATGCAATCTCTTTGTGCAAAAGTCCAACTAAGTCTCTGTTTCTCTTGCTGTGTCTCAGCATGACTGTGGCGGAGCACATCCTCTTCTACTCCCTGATGAAGGGCCGTCCGATAGCGGAGGCCGAGGAGGAGGTGGAGAACATGCTGCAGGATCTGGGTCTGCCCCACAAGAGAGATGAGCTGATCCAGAACCTGTCGGGTTAGCGCTCGCCGACATGCACACGACACATAAACACATCTGCATCATGAGGATAAGTTGGTGTTTTCTCCTCCAGGGGGCATGCAGAGGAAGCTGTCTGTGGCGTTGGCGTTTGTGGGCGGGGCCAAGGTGGTGATCCTGGACGAGCCCACGTCAGGGGTGGACCCCTACTCCAGACGCTCCATCTGGGACCTGCTGCTCAAATACAGAGCAGGTAACGCTGCCCCCTAAAGCTCTTAAAGGGCACCTAAGCACAAGATTTGCCTCCTAGAGGGCACTTTTGCGCACCTTTTAGCTCCCTAGAGAGCAATTTTAGTTCTCAAGAGGGCACTTTAACACAAGGTTTGGCTCCGAGAGGGCAATTTAGCACATGTTTTGGGACCTTTAGGGCATTTTAGCATCCTTTTTAGCTCCCAAGAGGGCACGTTAGCAAACTTTTTGGCTCCTAGAGGGCACTTTAGCATGTATTTTAGCTCAGAGAGGGCACTTTAGCACGTTTTGGCTCCAAGGGGGTATTTTAGCATCATTTTTAGCTCCCAAGAGGGCATGTTGACAAACTTTTAGGCTCCTAGAGCCCACTTTAGCATGGATTCTGGCTCATAGAGGCCACTTTAGCACGTATTTGGGCTAAGAGAGGGCATTTTAGCACATGTTTTGGGTCCTTGAGGGCATTTTAGCATTCTTTTTAGCTCCCATAAGGGCAGTTCAACACACTACTTTGATCCTAGAGGCCACTTTAGCATGCTTTTTAGTTTGCATAAGGGCAATGTAACACACTACTTGTCTCCTAGAGGGCACTTTAGCATGTATTTTAGCTCAGAGAGGGCATTTTAGCACATGTTTTGGGTCCTTGAGGGCATTTTAGCATCCTTTTTAGCTCCCAAGAGGGCACGTTAGCAAACTTTTTGATTCCCAGAGGGCACTTTAGCATGTATTTTGGCTCAGAGAGGGCACTTTAGCACATGTTTTGGCTCCAAGGGGGTATTTTAGCATCATTTTTAGCTCCCAAGAGGGCATGTTAGTATACTTTTAGGCTCCTAGAGGCCACTTTAGCATGGATTCCTGCTCTTAGAGGCCACTTTAGCACGTATTTTGGCTCAGAGAGGGCATTTTAGCACATGTTTTGAATCCAAGGGGGTATTTCAGCATCATTTTTAGCTCCCAAGAGGGCACATTAGCATACTTTTAGGCTCCTAGAGACCACTTTAGCACGTATTTTGGCTCCGAGAGGGCACTTTAGCACATGTTTTTGGTCCTTGAGGGCATTTTAGCATCCTTTTTAGCTCCCAAGAGGGCACGTTAGCAAACTTTTTGGCTCCTAGAGGGCACTTTAGCATGTATTTTGGCTCAGAGAGGGCACTTTAGCACGTTTTGGCTCCAAGGGGGTATTTTAGCATCATTTTTAGCTCCCAAGATGATACGTTAGCATACTTTTTGGCTCCTAGAGGTCACTTTAGCATGGATTCTGGCTCATAGAGGCCACTTTAGCACGTATTTTGGCTAAGAGAGGGCATATTAGCACATGTTTTGGGTCCTTGAGGGCATTTTAGCATTCTTTTTCACTCCCAAGAGGGCACTTTAACATGCTTTTTAGTTCTAGTAGTTTTAGTAGATATTGATTAAACACAGTGAGGGAGTTTATCCTATATTAGAATGAAGTGGTCATTATTCTCTTATAAAACTGGACTTCCTCTTTGTCCCCGGCTGCAGGACGGACGGTCATCATGTCCACCCACCACATGGACGAGGCCGACCTGCTGAGTGACCGCGTGGCCATCATCTCCCAGGGACGCCTCTACTGCTGCGGCTCGCCCATCTTCCTCAAGAACTGCTTCGGTGCCGGTTTCTACCTCACACTAGTACGACGGATGAAACGCGACGCTAAGGTGCGAACAGGTGTTTGAGTCCATTCACTTTCTATTAAAACTTCATCGTAGATATTTTTAGGAAATATAAGAAGAAGTTGCAAACACGGTCCTAGGATAGTTTCCTGCTATGTAAGTCAATGGGACCCCATTAAGTACTGTACAATAGCAATGTTCCATATTTGCATATTGTTGCCATGGCAACAAATCTATTTTAGTATATTAGAAAAAAAACAAAACTAAATACTTTAGTTTTTTATTTGGTGAATTTTTTTCCCAAATTCTGAATAAAAGACAATGTCAAATGTCCACCAGCAATAGGGATATCCTGGTCATAAATTGTATGTCCTTCAAAATAAAAGCCCCCTTTTTACACCTAACTGTAAATACATAGATTTTATATCACAGCTTTTTGGAAAAAAATGAAGATAAAGTAATTGTTGCCATGGTAACACTATGAATAGACAGTTAACATATGTGACATTTTATAAATATTCTTTAATTCAAGATGGCTGCCACAATATGACGTCATAATATGCAAATTAGATGGGGAAATTTAATCCCTACATAAACTTTGAAAAAAAACAACAACATATTTTGTACTTTTTATCTCATAATTCCTACTTTGTATCTCACATTCTATACTTTTTATCTGATAATTGTGACTTTTTATCTTATATTATGTACTTTTTCCTCATAATTCTGACATTTTATTTCATATTTTGTACTTTTTATCTCATAATTCTGTCTTTGTAGCTCATATTTAGACTTTTTATCACATAATTCTAACTTTTTTCATATTCTGACTTTTTATTTCATATTTTCACGTCATGTGACCTCATAAATTGTATGTCCTTCAAAATAAAAGTCCCCTTTTCACAACTAACTGTAAAAACAGATTTTATATCACAGCTTTTTGGGAAAAAAAAATAAAGTAATCGTTGCCATATGGCAACACTATGCAATATAGAGTTAAAATAAGTGACATTTAAAAAATAGTCTTTAATCCAAGATGGCTGCCACAATATGACATCATAATATGCAAATTAGATTAGGACATTTAATCCCTACATAAACTTTGGGTCGTCCTTAATATTTCTCTAATTTACAGAAAGTCTCTATCTCTTATCGCTTTTAAATTACAGCCTTTTGAAATTAAGACGTCAAAAAAAAAAGTCTTTTACTTTGAAGGACAATAAAATAATCACATCATATTTCCAGGAAATAGCAGGAACTGTACTGTACTGTTTGGAACTTTTAGAATGTAATTACAGAGCCATGCATGTTTCTACCAGTCACAGATACAGACATCTTGAATGGAAGATGCAGCTTTGATGCCGTTAATTCCAGATCAGTCACATTCAGCCTTTAAATGTTAATGCTGCCATATGCTAGTTCCACCTTCACACGTCCCTGTGTGAATCCCCGTCTCTAACGTGACGTTGGTCCTGCAGGTGGCCTGTGACTGCACCGAGGATTGCTCCTGCAGATGTTCCAAGTGCTCCAGGTTCAAGGCGAGTCAGGAGGAGAGCTGGGCTGCAGGCAGGCAGATGGACGGTGAGTCTGAGGCTGTTCCTTCTCTATTAGTCATATGGATCAATGCAAAATGCATCAGCAGCCTGTCTATTCAACCTGGAGTAGAGGCTTTGGTCAAAGGTCAAGGTTTTATCATTTTCCTGGGTTTTATTTAGATATATTTGTGGTTTTAAGCACCAAAAGTCTCTCTGGAGCTTTAGAAAGCACTGGGATTGTTTGTGAATGGATAGTTGTGACATCACAACTTCACAGAGGTAGTGATGGTTGGTTTTAAAGCTCAGTTTATGAATAGGACTGAGACCTTATAATGAAGAATAATTGATTTATTGATAGATTGATTAATGATTATTTCTGTTTCAAAGTCATATTTTTAGGTTTTTATGACTAATTTTCTCCCTGTTTTTCTGTTTTTGGGAGTATTTTTTTTCTGAATTATCATTACAGCCCTTTTTAAATGTCTAAACGTGCACTAAAGTGCCCTTTTAAACATCTAAACGTGCACTAAAGTGTCCTTTTACATGTCTAAATGTGCACTTAAGTGTCCTTTTACATGTCTGAACGTGCACTAAAGTGCCCTTTTACATGTCTGAACGTGCACTAAAGTGCCCTTTTAAACATCTAAATGTGCACTTAAGTGTCCTTTTACATGTCTGAACGTGCACTAAAGTGCCCTTTTACATGTCTGAACGTGCACTAAAGTGCCCTTTTAAACATCTATACGTGCACTTAAGTGTCCTTTTAAACATCTAAACATGCACTAAAGTGCCCTTTTAAATATCTATACATGCACTAAAGTGCCCTTTTAAATGTCTGAATGTCACTAAAGTGCCCTTTTAAATGCCTAAATGTGCACTAAAGTGCCCTTTTAAATGTCTGAATGTCACTAAAGTGCCCTTTTAAACATCTAAACATGCACTAAAGTGCCCTTTTAAATGTCTGAATGTCACTAAAGTGCCCTTTTAAACATCTAAACATGCACTAAAGTGCCCTTTTAAACCTCTAAACTTGCACTAAAGTGCCCTTTTAAATGTCTGAATGTCACTAAAGTGCCCTTTTAAACATTTTAACATTACTTTTACAATTTAGCTAGTTTTGAAACTTTAAGGACTTTTACACTTTTACTTAAATAAAAGACTTGAGTTGATACTATATAAATATATATAAATATTTTAAACCCTAGTATTTATACTTCTACCTTAGTAATGAATGTAAAGATTTTTGATACCACTGTTAAAAAACGCACCTTAACTCCATTTTAAACGTCTAAACACCTATTTTGAACCTTGAATGTGCACTAAAGTTCCCCATTAAACGTCTAAATGTGTACTAAAGTGCCCTCTTGGCCCCTCCTGTGTTGCTGGTCTCCAGGTAACATGGACAGAATCACGGCTCTGGTCCACCACCACGTGCCTCAGGCCCGTCTGATGGAGGCCATCGGCCAGGAGCTGACCTACCTGCTGCCCAGCCGCAACTTCCAGCCCAGGAACTACGCCAGCCTGTTCAGGGAGCTGGAGGAAACGCTGGTGGACATCGGCCTCAGCAGCTTCGGCGTGTCCGACACGTCGCTGGAGGAGGTGGGTGGAAATAAAACGGTAGTAAAATCAGAAAAAACGACTCATACAGGCACATATAGCATATCATTGCCACTAAAGAGGGCACTTTAACAATCATTTTGGCTCCTAGAGAGCATTTTAACTCACTTTTAGCTCCCAAGAGGGCACTTTAGCACACTTTTTAGCTCCTATAGTGCACTTTAGTGCACTTTAGATGGACTATAACACATGATTTGGCTCTTTAACATGCTTTTTAGCTCCCAAGAGGGCATATTAACATGAGTTTTGGCTGGTTTTAGCTCCCACAAGGGCAATTTAGCATGAGTTTTGGCTCCTAGGGGGCACTTTATCATGCTTTTTAGCTTCTAGGAGGGCACTTTAGCATGCATTTTGTCTTCAAGAGAGAACTTTATGACATGTTTTGGCTGTCATAAACTCACTTTTACCTCCCAAAAGGGCACTTTAGGGCACTTTAGCAACCACTTTGACTCCTAGAGGGAGTTTTAGCTCTTTAACAGGTTTTTTAGCTTCCAAGAGGGCATGTTAACATGAGTTTTGGCTCCTAGGGGGCACTTTATCATGCTTTTTACCTCCCAAAAGGGCACTTTAGCAACCACTTTGACCCCTAGAGGGAGTTTTTGGCTCTTTAACAGTTTTTTCACTCCCAAGAGGGCATGTTAGTACACATTTTGTCTGCCAAGAGGACACCTGAGGACACATTTGGCTCCTAGAGGGCACTTTAACTCACTATTAGCTCCCAGGAGGGCACTTTAGGGCACTTTAGCACACGTTTTAGCTCCTAGAGGGTACTTTAACATGCTTTTTAGCTTCCAAGAGGGCATGTTAGGATGAGTTTTGGCTTCTAGAGGGCACTATATCATGCTTTTTAGCTTCTAAGAGGGCACTTTAGCATGCATTTTGTCTTCAAGAGAGAACTTTATGACATGTTTTGGCTGTCATAAACTCACTTTTACCCCCCAAGAGGGCACTTTAGGGCACTTTAGCAACCACTTTGACTCCTAGAGGGAGTTTTAGCTCTTTAACAGGTTTTTTAGCTTCCAAGAGGGCATGTTAACATGAGTTTTGGCTCCTAGGGGGCACTTTATCATGCTTTTTACCTCCCAAAAGGGCACTTTAGGGCACTTTAGCAACCACTTTGACTCCTAGAGGGAGTTTTTGGCTCTTTAACAGGTTTTTTCATTCCCAAGAGGGCATGTTAGTACACATTTTGTCTGCCAAGAGGACACCTGAGGACACATTTGGCTCCTAGAGGGCACTTTAACTCACTATTAGCTCCCAGGAGAGCACTTTAGGGCACTTTAGCACACGTTTTAGCTCCTAGAGGGTACTTTAACATGCTTTTTAGCTCCCAAGAGGGCATGTTAGGATGAGTTTTGGCTTCTAGAGGGCACTTTATCATGCTTTTTAGCTTCTAAGAGGGCACTTTAGCATGCATTTTGTCTTCAAGAGAGAACTTTATGACATGTTTTGGCTGTCATAAACTCACTTTTACCTCCCAAGAGGGCACTTTAGGGCACTTTAGCAACCACTTTGACTCCTAGAGGTAGTTTTTGGCTCTTTAACAGGCTTTTTCACTACCAAGAGGGCATGTTAGTACACATTTTGTCTGCCAAGAGGACACTTTAGCACATATTTTGGCTCCTAGAGGGCACTTTAGCACGGTACTGATAATTTTACAGTGTTTTTTCCAAAGCTGTATATGCACGTGGTTGTGATTTATAAGGAAAATGGAAAAGGTGATTTAAATTTGCAAAGGAAAACAATGAAACGATGGATCAAACTGACACATGCTGCTCCCTGAATAAAGGAGATTATTAGTTATAGGAAGTGATGTTTTAATTTTCACCCCTGAACAGTAATTTGACGGCGAGCACCAAAGAGACGAGGGGAAGCGATTTGTCACACACTCCTTCACCTTCACAGTGATTAGGTTTCCTTTTTTGTGTTTTCTTGCAGATTTTCCTTAAAGTCACAGCTGACGGGAACAGCAGGAAATGCATTCAAGGTAAAAAAAAACACATATAGAAAAGAAAAAGTTGTGTTTTTTTTCCCTCTTCTCATTGATTTGTGGTGTGTGTCGGTGTGTAGTTTCCTCTCTTCTATCACTTTCTCCTCCTCATCATATGAGCCTTTGCATCCCATCATCTATTTGTCTGCATTCTCTCAGACAAAAAATCACTGCGGCAGATTTCTCGAGCTAGTCTCTGTGGATTGAACCGAGTGGATGTGGAACCGCCCGAAGGTGACAGCGACTTTCACTTTACGGCTCAGCTGCTGCTGTTGTTGTGGGGACAAAAACGTCAATTCCTGTAATTAAAGAACAGGCTTTCATTTACCTTGTAAGACCAAAAGAAGAAGACTCGAGTGAGAGAGTGATTTTTCCTCCTGACAACAGCAATAGGCACAAGGCTTCAGCTTTTGACTAGTGAGCAGCTTAAATATATATTTGGATCTGGAGCTGTCATCAGCACAACAAGCAGCAGAAGCTGCGACACATGCTTGAAGGCTTGTAGAGAAGTGGTGTGCATAAGGGAAGGGGCAAAAAGGAGAAAACGTTAGCATGTGTTTTGGCCCCTAGAGGGCACTTTAGCACGTTTTGGCTGCCATGAGGGCACTTTAGCATGCATTTAGGCTCCCCAGAGGACATTTTTGCACTTGTTTTGGCTCTTACACGGCACTTCAGCACATGTTTTAGTTCCTAGAGGGCTGTTTAACATGCTTTTAGCTCCCAAGAGGGCACTTTAGCACGTGTTTTGGCTGCCATGAGGGCACTTTAGCATGCATTTCGGCTTCTCGAGGGCACTTAGGCACATGTTTTGGCATTCAAGAGGGCACTTAAGCATGCATTTTGGCTAATAAAGTGCACTTTATCATGCATTTTGGCTCTTAGAGGTCCCTTTAACATGCTTGTAGCTCCAAAGAGGGCACTTTAGCATGTGATTTTGCTCTTAGGGGGCACTTAAGCACACATTTTGGCTGCCATAAGGGCACTTATGCATGCATTTTGGCTCCCAGAGGGCATTTTAGCACATGTTTTGGCTCCTAGAAAGCACTTTAACATGCTTTTAGCTCCCAAGAGGGCACTTTAGCACATGTTTTGGCTGCCATGAGGGCACTTTAGCATGCATTTTGGCTCCTAGAGGGCACTTAGGCACATGTTTTGGCTTTCAAGAGGGCACTTAAGCATGCATTTTGGCTCCCAGAGTGCATTTTAGCACATGTTTTGGCTCCTACAGAGCACTTCAGCACATGTTTTGCTTCCTAAAGGGCACTTTAACATGCTTTTAGCTCCCAAGAGGGCACTTTAGCACATGTTTTGGCTGCCATGGGGGCACTTTAGCATGCATTGTGGCTCCTACATATTTTCTTTCCTAGAAATCACTTAAGTATGCATTTTGGCTGCTAGAGGGCACTTTAGCTCACTTTTGCAAGCACTTTGGCTCCTAGCATGCTATTTTTTGCAAGTGCACACCCCTGTTGCAGAACAATGCTGTTTTTGTTTATTGAATATCCACAGAAGACTAAACCCTGTGCTGCTCGCTGACGTTACATGTGTGAGTATAACTGACGTGAGCTGTGTCTTCCAGACACAGACGGGTCCTGCGACGTCCCTGAAGGCAGCGAAGGAAGAGGCTCCTACCAGGTCAAAGGTCTGTGTCTGACCCTCAAACAGTTCCTGGCTCTGCTCATCAAGAGGCTGCATCACGCCACAAGATCCTGCAAAGACTTCCTGGCTCAGGTAGCATTTTAAATTTCACAAATCAGGAAATGAAGAGCACAAAATAATAAAATACTAGAAGAGAGAAAAATACAAATAAGATGAAAGGATGTTATGTTATCTTATGTTGTTCTGTTGTCTCTGAATTAGAGTTTTGCATGTTTGTTTTTATCTGTAACAGATCGTGTTACCGGCCAGTTTCATTTTCCTGGTGTTAACTTTCACGTTGATCGTTCCACCTTTTGGAGAATATCCGAGTCTGACCCTCAGTCCCTGGATGTACGGCAGACAGTACACCTTCTTCAGGTCAGAAAAAACGACAAAAGACTCCAAATGCAGTGGCGTGCACAGACGTTTTGAAGGGCAGGGGTGAAAAAAAGGACACATAACACTATTTTTAGCTCCCAAGATGTGAAATTTACCTCCTAGAGTGCACTTTAGCATGCGTTTTAACTGCCAAGGGGGCATTTTAGCGCATGTTTTGGCTCATTGAGGGCACTTCAGCAGATGTTTTGGTTCCTAGAGGGAACTCTAGGAACCAAAACATGTTTTTTTATCCCTCTTGGGATGCTTTTAGCTCCCAAGAGGGCACTTTAGCACGTTTTGGCTGCCATGAGGGCACTTTAGCACATGTTTTGGCTGCCATGAGGGCACTTTAGCACATGTTTTGGCTGCCATGAGGGCACTTTAGCATGCATTTTGGCTCCTAGAGGGCACTTGGGCACATGTTTTGGCTTTCAAGAGGGCACTTAAGCATGCATTTTGGCTAATAAAGTGCACTTTATCATGCATTTTGGCTCTTAGAGGACACTTTAACATGCTTGTAGCTCCAAAGAGGGCACTTTAGAATGTGATTTTTGTGCTCTTAGGGGGCACTTAAGCACACATTGTGGCTGCCAAGATGGCACTTTAGCACGTTTTGGCTTCTAAAGGGCGCTTTAGCATGTCTTCTGGCTCCTAGAGGGCATTTTTAGCACACATTTTTGCTCCTAGAGGGCACTTTAGCACATGTTCTGGCTCCTACAGGGCACTTTAGCATGTTTTGTCTGCAATGAATGCACTTTACCACATGTTTTGTCTCCTATAGTACACTTTATCAGGTGCTTTGACTCCAAGAGGGCACTTTATCCCACATTTTGTCTCCTAGAGGGCACTTTAGCACATTTTTGTTGCAAAGAGGTTAACTTTGCACCCGTTTCTGATGTTCTTTTTTCATTACTTGACCCATGGCAGTAACGAACGTCCCACAGACGCTCAGATGAGATATTTTGGTGAGGTGCTGCTGGACAAACCAGGCTTCGGGACCCGCTGCATGGTGGACGAACCTCTGGAGTGAGTAGCATCCACACTTTATTCTAACTAGCACAGAAACAGTCGACCTCACGTGTGGCTTTCACTCCTCTGGTAGAGAATTCCCGTGTAACAACATCACCACAGAGTGGGAGATGCCGCTGGTCAACCCGGACCTGATCGAGGCTCTGGCCGGTCCAGAGTGGAACCACCTCAGTCCGTCTCCGGTCTGCCAGTGCAGCACGGCCAGGAAGCTGACCATGCTGCCGGTCTGCCCCGAAGGAGCAGGAGGACTCCCGCCTCCGCAGGTGGGTCCAACACAAACTCACAATTTCCCACCTTCATATATTACAGTTGTTTTCCAATTGCAAACAAAGCTGTTTTAATTAAAAATACTTAATGAAATTCACAAAACCACACACCCAAACTGTAAAAATACCTCATATATCCTGCAAAATGAGGCAAAATTGTTTGCACAATTGTGTTTTAGCAGTAGGAATATGCATCGCCATAATACTAAACCAGTTAGAATTGTAGAAAATTCTTCAGATTGTTCATATGCACAGACATATTTGCAGATACACACATGCTGTTGAAACATTTAGAGGTATTTTACAGTTTAGGTGTGTGGTTTTGTGAATTGCGGTAAGTATTTAGAAAAAAACAGGCTAGTTTGCAAAATTGAGTTTTAGAAATTGGTAAAAACCCCTGTAATATAGCACTTAAAGAGTTAATTGTGTTACTAGTTATGTTATATTAACACTGGTGGTTTTACTGTGTATATCCTGCAGAATCTGGAAATTATTCACTTTTTCCACATTTTGTGATTTCTTAGTTTTTTTATTTGTAATAAATTTGCGGAAATCTCCAAAAAAAAACTTGTGTGGTTGTTGTTTGTAGAATTTTGAGGGAAAAAATGAATTGAATCCATTTTGGAATAAGGCTGTAACATAACAAAATGTGGAAAAGGTGAAGCGCTGGGAATACTTTGCAGATGCTGATTGAAGTGGTACCAATTAACCATTGAGGTGGCCAATTAAATGTCAGTGTTTTAAATGTCAAGTTGTAGAGCAGAAAGAGTTTTGGAGGCCTCAGAAGAGGTTTTTGTTCTCAGTGTGTCAGTTTAAATCATTACACGTCATTTTAGTGTCTTAGAACTGAAGTAAATCCAGCGTCTCAGTCTGAGATGAATGTTATTTGCCCGTCAGAGGATCCAGGCGACGGGAGACGTCCTCATGGATCTAACAGGCAGGAACATCTCTGACTACCTGGTGAAAACCTACCCCAGCCTCATCAGAACCAGGTACAATGTAGAAAAGTCAACACAAGTCATTATAAGTGAAACTTCTTCTAATATGAGACAGAATTCATTATCTCTGTGTGTGATCTCCTTTCAGCCTGAAGAGCAAATATTGGGTGAATGAACAGAGGTAATTTCTAATTTGCACCCAACTGTTTCACTGTCAATCTATACAAATAAGGAATATTATAATTATGATTTGATGCTGTTATTTTATGGAGTGCTGCAGAGCTGCCCAGTGCCATTTTTTGGATTATTGCAGAAAATCAAATCGGTGGCAAACAAAAGGTCATCCTATTAAAATAGAGTCATCACAGCGCTTTATATTAAATTATTATTGAAATGTAACTTGTGATATTTAAATTAAATTATTTGGAGCTTCTTCTGCACCATTCGTGAAGCAGCTGCCATCATGAAAGCTTGTTAAAAAGTCAGGCTTTTTTTATCCTGACTTAGGCAAAAAAATAAAATGTTCATTGTCCTATAGGACATAAAGAGACGGATCCTTAAACTCAGGATTAAGAAGATTTTACCAGACGTGGCAGTGTCAAAAACTCACTTGCGTCAAAAATGACTTAGACCATTATTTTAATAGGGTGACCATATGATACACATTTTGTTTAACCCCTTGACCTCCAGCCCTTTTTTAGGTTTAGGACATACCCATAGTAAGTAGGGTATGTCTCTGGATGTTGGTCGACACTAAACGACCATTTATTGATCTCAAATAAACATTTTCATCCAAAAACAGCAACAAAAAAACACATTTTTTGTCAGTCGCTTCAAACAAGCGACTTTTTACTGTAGTGTTTTTTGGCTGCTAGTTTACTGAGTTTTTGTCATAAAGCTACACTGATGGTACCGTTGGACTCGTCAAAGTCTCAGCTTTCATATGAGATGTCATTTGTTTGTGTAACATGAAGTATCAGAGCACTAGCCATCAAAATGTGGTGAGTGGGTTGGCTTTATGATCGTATACCGATTTTTATATTTGTTAATTAATTAGCTTGGTGTTGGAGTTGTGTTTGGTGTGTGTAAATATGACTTATATGTGCTTGTAGTGGAGTTTCTCCTGTTTAATTTGATGTATAGCTTGACTACATTTGTACATGATTAGTGGAGCAATCTCAGGGTTTAACCCTGGAGTTTAACGGGTTAAGATAATCTCCACAATTGAAACCATATTTGTGATTTTCAAAGCATAAATGCAGAAAATAGTTAGTGCTAGAAGATGCATACAGAAGCTAAAATGCTAACCCATTCCCAGGGTTAGCATCTTAGCTAACCCTTAGATGCTAGAAAATGTCTACAGAAGCTAAAGTGCTAACCCATTCCCAGGGTTAGCATTTTAGCTAACCCTTAGATGCTAGAAGATGTCTACAGAAGCTAAAATGCTAACTTATTTCCAGGTTTTAGGGCTCATTCCTGCAGCACTTCATTACATAGAGCTCCCTGCAATGGTTGTGATGATGAGTATTGTTAGTTTTGGTCTTCAGTAGCAGAAATCTTTTTCTCCGTGGTGTCAGGTACGGAGGTATTTCAGTGGGAGGACAACTTCCTGTTTCCGAGCTACAGCCGGAGTCCATCCAGCATTTAGCGGCTCAGCTAGGAGGACTGTTCAACGTTACCGGGGTAAAACTTTAAAATTCAACGTGTGTGTTATTATCTCTATTTGCTTCTGTAACAGAGCTTTGGTTTTTCCATCACAGGGAAAATACTGCAAACAAACACTGAAGGACGTGGGGACATTCCTCAGGTACATGGAGACACCAAACAATGTCAAAGTAAGTTCATGAAAACACAGGTTAACACATGCTATGTCTCTGTATATTAACTAGCAGCACATTTTACTAGAGAAGTATTCGCTGCAACGCTGCATTTAGTGCCAACAGCACTGGTGGATGCTCCTCACTATACGCACACACACCCACGTGGCCTAGAAAACCTGAAAAACCTGGAAAATTGTCTTTGCACAGGTATGGTATAACAATAAGGGCTGGCACGCCATGGTGTCCTTCATGAACGTGGCCAACAACGCCATCCTCCGTGTAAACCTGCCCAAAGACTCCAACCTGGACGAGTACGGAATCACCACCATCAACCACCCCCTGAACCTCACCAGAGAACAGCTGTCTGAGGTCACAGTGTGAGTCCACCGTGGCTGCAAAGAGGGTTGGAAGTTGGAAACTTACATGGGTTTCATTGGGAATGTATGGGAATAAATCCAAAATTTACAGAATTTAAGGTTGGGCCTTAACACAGAACTTACATAGAATATATTGTAGCATAATCTTGGCTAAAATAACCAGATTTAAAGGGATAGTTCAACATGTTCTATTTATTTTTGTTGATACCAGCTGTTTCCAGACTAGATTTACCTTGAAAACAGTTATTTCTCATAACGTACATTTATTATCTTGTAGTGTGGTGAAGTAAGTTTTAATAATATTATAATAATAATTATATATAATTATAATTATATATAATTAATATATAATTATATAATATATAATTATATATTTGATATATTATATTGATATATTTTGAACTTTATATTAAATAAAAATGTATTCATACACTAGCTAACTTGTAAGTTAGGTGCTAAATGTTGAACCTTTCCAAAATTCCACAACTTAACTTTTCATGGAAAGTTTATGGAAATTTTCTGGTAATTTACCGAAAATTTGCCACCCCTTTGCAACCCTAGCTGCAAAAGAAGCAAAATCTTGGATTTGTGCAAGATTACACTAGATTTTTTTTTCAGATATTTAACTAGCTGGTAAGTTAGGTGCTAACTGTTGAACCTTTCCAAAATTCCACAACTTAACTTTTCATGGAAAGTTTATGGAAATTTTCTGGTAATTTACCGAAAATTTGACACCCCTTTGCAACCCTAGCTACCAAAGAAGCAAATCCTTGGATTTGTGCAAGATTACACTTGAAAATGTTGTTTTTCAGATATTTAACTAGCTGGTGAGTTAGGTGCTAAATGTTCAATACTTCCAATGGAAATTTTCACATGGAACTTTTCTGGGAATTTTCCAGTAGTTTACCGGAAAGTTTCCACCTCTTTGCAATCCTGGCTGCAAAAGAAGCAAATCCTTGGATTTGTGCAAGATTACACTCGATTTTTTTTCTTCAGATATTTAACTAGCTGGTGAATTAGGTACTAAATGTTGAACCTTTCCAAAATTCCACAACTTAACTTTCCATGGAAAGTTTATGGAAAATTTCCCGTAATTTACTGAAAATTTGCCACCCCATTGCAATCCTAGCTGCAAAAAAAGCAAATCCTTGAATTTGTGCAAGATTACACTAGATTTTTTTTCAGATATTTAACTAGCTGGTAAGTTAGGTGCTAAATGTTGAACCTTTCCAAAATTCCACAACTTAACTTTTCATGGAAAGTTTATGGACATTTTCCGGTAATTTACCGAAAATTTGCCACCCCTTTGCAACCCTAGCTGCAAAAGAAACAAATCATTGGATTTGTGCAAGATTAAACTTGAAAATGTTGTTTTTTTTCAGATATTTAGCTAGCTGGTAAGTTAGATGCTAAATGTTCAATACTTCCAAAATTCCCTGCCTTAACTTCCCATGGAACTTTTCTGGGAATTTTCCAGTAGTTTACCGGAAAATTTCCACCTCTTTGCAACCCTAGCTGCAAAAGAAGCAGAAATAAAATTAGTTTCAGTTATTTTAATGTTTAGTCCAATAATCCTACCTAAAAACCATCGTCTCTCCTCATTTTTTGCAGCCTGACCACCTCGGTGGACGCCGTGGTGGCCATTTGCGTCATCTTCGCCATGTCCTTCGTCCCAGCCAGCTTCGTCCTCTACCTCATCCAGGAACGTGTCACCCAGGCCAAACACCTGCAGTTCGTCAGCGGGGTCAGTCCGCTGGTCTACTGGATGGCCAACTTCCTCTGGGACATGGTACAACGACACTCTATGAAAGTTCAGATAGGTTCATAAGAACAAGCAGGACATAGAACACCCTGAAGGAGAATGGTCTGTTCTCTGTTTGATGATGAATGTGTTTCTTCCTGCAGGTGAATTACTCCATCAGTGCTGCGATGGTGGTGGAAATATTCATCTTTTTTGATAAGAGGTGCTACACTTCACCAACCAACCTCCAACCGCTCATCGCCCTACTTATGCTTTACGGGTAAGAGTTAGTCTTTAAAGAAAATGGAACTGGGTCAGTGACGAATAGCGGTCGGCAAGAGGAGAAAGTCAAAGAGTTTCTTAAAATACAGATTTAAGAAACATTCCTCAGGTCTGTCTGTTGGTTTTATATCATCTGAAAGTCCATTTGTACCATTTTCTTTACGAAAATCAATTGCCGTAACCAAAAAAGAATGATAACTTTTAAATATTTAATCCACGTAGAATATAAAACTAGTTGACAGCATGTGTTTTTAATCTTTTAAAACCTTTTTAAGAGGGTTAATTTTTGACATTATCCTAACTGCACCTGTCTGGTCTATTCTATGAACTCTTGGACTCTGGCTTCTTAAAACTTAATTGATTTAAAGGAACAGTATGTATGATTTGGCAGAAATCGAAAATAATAATCATCTTCTGATTATCTTTTCTGTTTTTGTGGTATTTTGTGTCTAAAGTAAGGTGATAACCATGTCTTAACCCGTTAAACTCCAGGGTTAAACTCTGAGATTGCTCCACTAATCATGTACAAATATAGTCAAGCTATACATCAAATTAAACAGGAGAAACTCCACTACAAGCACATATAAGTCATATTTACATACACCAAACACAACTCCAACACCAAGCTAATTAATTAACAAATATGGAAATCGGTATACGATCATAAAGCCAACCCACTCTCCACATTTTGATGGCTAGCGCTCTGATACTTCATGTTATACAAACAAATGACATCTCATATGAAAGCTGAGACTTTGATGAGTCCAACGGTACCATCAGTGTAGCTTTATGACAAAAACTCAGTAAACTACCAGCCAAAAAACAATACAGTAAAAAGTCGCTTGTTTGAAGCGACTGACAAAAAATGTGTTTTTTTGTTGCTGTTTTTGGGATGAAAATGTTTATTTGAGATCAAGAAAATGGTCGTTTAGTGTCGACCAACATCAGACATACCCTACTTACTATGGGTATGTCCTAAACCTAAAAAAGGCTGGAGGTCAAGGGGTCAATGATAACATTTATCGTCTTTTATTTGTCTAAAATGGTCAAAACCTTTGTAAAATCCATGCATTCAGTTCTGCATTCATTATATTTAACTTCTCTTTCTCTCCCAGCTGGTCCGTGACCCCCATGATGTACCCCATGTCGTATTTATTCAGCATCCCCAGCACTGCCTATGTGTCTTTGTCATGCATCAACCTCTTCATTGGCATCAACAGCAGCGCCATCACCTTCATCCTGGACCTGTTTGAGGGCACCACAGTAAGACCTGTCGTAACCTTTCTGTGAATGGGGCTGTAGTTTTATCCTCCATTCTCAGCCTGTTTCTGTTTATCGGTTTGTGTTTCTAGGCTCTGTACAGGTTCAACCAGCTGTTGAAGACCGTGCTGCTCATCTTCCCTCATTACTGCCTGGGCCGAGGCCTCATAGACATGGCCATGAACCAGGCGGCGACTGATATCTACGCTCGCTTTGGTAATCACGTCTACTTTGTAGTCTAGAAAACAGGTACTGATACCAAACCTCATCCCAAACTCTCAAAAGTGGCATGCACAAACTTTTTAAAGGGCAGGGGCGTAAAGGAACAAAAAAAGGACACATACAGCATGTCTTTGCCACTGAAGAGGGCACTTTAGCACGTTTTGGCTCCTAGAGGGTTTTGGCTCTCAAGTTGGCACTTTAGCTTACATTTTGGATACCATGAGGACACTTTAGTGTACATTTTGGCTCCTAGAGGACACTTTAGCACTCATTTTTGCTCTAGGGGGCACTTTAGAATGCATTTTGCCACTTTAGCAAGCATTTTGGCTTCCAAGAGGGCACTTTAGCATGAATTTTGGCTCCGAAGAGGGCAATTTAGCATGGATTTTGGCTCCAAGAGGGCACTTTAGAATGTATTTTGCCACTTTATCAAGCATTTTGGCTTCCAAAAGGGCAATTTAACATGGGTTTTAGCTCCAAGAGGGCACTTTAGCCTGCATTTTGGCTCCCAAGAGGGCAATTTAGCATGGATTTTGACTCCTATAGGGCACTTTAGCATGCATGTTAGCTCCTAGTGAGCACTTTAGCATAATGTTTTTCAACAATTTGACCTCCTTCCCTGCTAACGTAGACTTCCTCCATATTGTTCTTCCTCAGGTGAAGAATATAGCGCAGACCCCTACGACTGGAACTTTCTCGGGAAGAACCTGCTGTGCATGGCTGTGGAGGGATTCGTCTATTTCATCCTCAACGTTCTCTTCCAGTACCGCTTCTTCCTGGACCACTGGTAAGCCACAGCAGCTCCTGTAAGGAAAAAAAAACCTCTGCTGACATTGATTTGCTGATTGCCTGGTTTCCCTTTGGCAGGATCCCAGATTCCCCGAAACCTCCTGTTCTGGACGAGGATCTGGACGTAGCCGAGGAAAGAGAGAGAATCTGCAAAAATGGGAAAACGAATGAGATTTTATGCACACAGGACTTGTCCAAGGTGAGATGTTTTTCCTTTTTAAAGCATCATCACATATGGTTCATTCCATATAATGCATGTGTTTTCACTCCTAGAGGGCACTTTAGTATGTGTTTTGACTTCCAAGAGAGCACTTTAGCATACATTTTGTCTCCTAAAGGGCACTTTAATGCACATTTTACTCTCAAGAGGGCACATTTTGGCTCCTCGAGGGCACATTAGAAAGCGTTTTGAATCTTAGAGGGCATATAGCCACACATTTGAGCTCCTAGAGGGCACTTTAATGCACATTTTGGCTCATAAGAGGAAAAATAATAACCAAAAATTCGTATTGGTAATTGACTGAATAAACCACCACCGTTTTTGTGGTTTATTTAGATTATGTCCCTTTTTATACCATATAAAGGGATGCATACATTTTCGCTCCTAGAGGGAAATTTAGTATGTGTTTTAGTTCCCAAGAGGGTATTTTTTATGTGTAATAATAACCCAAAATTCTTGAATGATGGTAAAATGATTGGTAATTAACTGGATTTGTTTTTTTTTTCTTCACCAGACGTACAAAGGAACCCTGATCCCAGCTGTGGACCGGATCTGCATTGGAGTTTCACCTGGAGAGGTTTGCATAGTTAGTTCATTTACAACAAAAAGGAGCTAGCAAGCTAATCGCGTTATTGCTCACGTAGCTTCCTTTTTCTTCTGGATTCCCTGCAGTGCTTCGGCCTTCTGGGTGTAAACGGAGCAGGGAAAACCACCATGTTCAAGATGTTGACCGGTGATATAGACGTCACTGCAGGAGAGGCCTCGGTCACTGGTCACAGGTTAGAAATATGAGTATTTGTGTCTTTATGCACATAATTATAACAACTGAGTCACTAACAATCATGTTATGTATCTAGTTTTCTATTTTTCTACTCTGCTATGAACAAAATAGCATTTTATTGACTGGCTACTATAGTTGTAGCTTACACAATATGCCCATAAACAAAATAAACTATTTATCCCACATACAGAATTATTTTGGGGGTTTATTCTAGAGACTTGAACGATTAAATCGTTATATACATGACTGAAAATCCTTTTACAAATTGACATTCATAGACTTCAGCAGCTATAGTTTGTGGAGGGTTTAAATGGGTTAAGACTCGTAATAATTTATATTTTCTGCAGATAATCAGCAGGTTTAAGGTCCCCTAAATCTTTCTCTAGAAGACAGATGAATTAACCCGTTAAACTCCAGGTTCCCCCTGTGAGATTGCTTCACTAATCATGTACAAATATAGCCAAGCTATACATCAAATTAAACAGGAGAAACTCCACTACAAGCACATATAAGTCATATTTACACACACCAAACACAACTCCAACACCAAGCTAATTAATTAACAAATATGAAAATCGGTATACGATCATAAAGCCAACCCACTCTCCACATTTTGATGGCTAGTGCTCTGATACTTCATGTTACACAAACAAATGACATCTCATATGAAAGCTGAGACTTTGACGAGTCCAACGGTACCATCAGTGTAGCTTTATGACAAAAACTCAGTAAACTAGCAGCCAAAAAACACTACAGTAAAAAGTTGCTTGTTTGAAGCAACTGACAAAAAATGTGTTTTTTTTGTTGCTGTTTTGGGATGAAAATGTTTATTTGAGATCAATAAATGGTCGTTTAGTGTCGACCAACATCAGACATACCCTACTTACTATGGTATGTCCTAAACCTAAAAAAGGGCTGGAGGTCAAGGGGTTAAATCTGTTATTTACACCAATAGAGATACTAACAGTCTCCATGGAGACTAGAATCACAATGGAAAGTGCTTACTCAATCCATGCTATAATCTTCTTATCAACAGAGTAACTGGGATTAGTTCTTTGATAAACATCTCATTTAATGATCTTACTTGAAGGAATCCTCCTTTTTTGTCTTCGCAGCATCTTGACAAACATCCTGGACGTCCACCAGAACATGGGCTACTGTCCACAGTTTGACGCCATCGATGAGCTGCTGACGGGCAGAGAACATCTGCACCTCTACGCTCGCCTCCGAGGAGTCCCGGAGGCCGAGATCAGCAGGGTGAGATAACGCTGAGGCGGCGAAAACACATGAATAAAAAGATAAATCTGAGAGATATGAACTTTGACCCTTTTCATGCATTTAAATGTGTTCAGGTCAATTCAGTTAAGCATTGGGGCTTGGAGTTTTTGTATTGGTCCATTTTTATCAGCTAAGAGTAACAGAGAGAATTTAAATATTTTAGTTTTGTTTTTAAAACATGTTATTGAAAGTCATATTTTTCAATTTACATGTATATAATATTTTCCCATAATCATGATAATATAAAAAATATCAGACATTTCTTTTAGTGATGTCCATCTTGTATATTAGGGTGAAGAACTTTTCTTAGTGGAGCTGTAGTTTGAACAGCACCACTTTCAACATCCGGGTTCAAAGGACGGCCAAGATGGCTGCCGTAGTACAGCCAAGATGGCTGCCGTAGTACAGCCAAGATGGCTGCCGTAGTACAGCCAAGATGGCTGCCGTAGTACAGCCAAGATGGCTGCCGTAGTACAGCCAAGATGGCTGCCGTAGTACAGCCAAGATGGCTACTGTACTCCAGTAGAATTACTGTGGTGTTGGAATATCAGCTACTGATTAGTAAGCAGGGATGCTAACTAGTAGCAGCTACTGGTTAATAGGCAGTGATGCTAACTAGTAGCAGCTACTCGTTAGTTGGTAGGGACGCTAACTTGTAGTAGCTACTGATTAGTAAGCAGGGATGCTAACTAGTAGCAGCTACTGGTTAATAGGCAGTGATGCTAACTAGTAGCAGCTACTCGTTAGTTGGTAGGGATGCTAACTTGTAGTAGCTACTGATTAGTAAGCAGGGATGCTAACTAGTAGCAGCTACTCGTTAGTAGGTAGGGATGCTAACTTGTAGTAGCTACTGGTTAATAGGCAGTGATGCTAACTAGTAGCAGCTACTGGTAAGTAGGTAGGGATGCTAACTTGTAGTAGCTACTGATTAGTAAGCAGGGATGCTAACTAGTAGCAGCTACTCGTTAGTAGGAAGGGATGCTAACTAGTAGCAGCTACTCGTTAGTAGGAAGGGATGCTAACTAGTAGTAGCAACTGGTTATTAGGCAGTGATGCTAACTAGTAGTAGCAACTGGTTAATAGGCAGTAAAGGTTTCTGATGTAGCCCTGCTCAATCCAAAGTAAAAACAAACAAAAAACATGCCAATTCTTATTTTTAATTAAACTTTTTGCTAACACTTATGAACATTATATTCCATTTCTACATGAACGTGTGCAGCTTCATTTTTAAGGTGCTGCTCCTCCTTCCACAGGTAGCAGAGTGGGCCATCCAGAAGCTGGGCCTGTCAGAGGACGCAGACCAAAGCGCTGGGACGTACAGCGGCGGGAACAAGAGGAAACTGTCCACCGCCATCGCCATGATCGGCTGCCCTGCTCTGGTGCTGCTGGTGAGCCCACGTCTAGAGGTTTAGGATGAGGAATTAGCATCTTTGGGCGACAAATAACACACTAGATTGTTACTGTTTCAGGATGAACCGACCACAGGGATGGACCCTCTGTCCCGTCGCTTCCTCTGGAAATCCATCATGAGTGTGATCCAGGACAGAAGAGCCGTGGTGCTCACCTCACACAGGTAATGTCAGGGCCTATTTAGTAGTTTTTAGGTTTAGGACATACCCATAGTAAGTAGGGTATGTCTCTGGATGTTGGTCGACACTAAACGACCATTTATTGATCTCAAATAAAAATTTTCATCCCAAAACAGCAACAAAAAAACATTTTTTGTCAGTCGCTTCAAACAAGCGACTTTTTACTGTAGTGTTTTTTGGCTGCTAGTTTACTGAGTTTTTGTCATAAAGCTACACTGATGGTACCGTTGGACTCGTCAAAGTCTCAGCTTTCATATGAAATGTCATTTGTTTGTATAACATGAACCATCAGAGCGCTAGCCATCAAAACGTGGCGAGTGGGTTGGCTTTATGATCGTATACCGATTTCCATATTTGTTAATTAATTCGCTTGGTGTTGGAGTTGTGTTTGGTGTGTGTAAATATGACTTATATGTGCTTGTAGTGGAGTTTCTCCTGTTTAATTTGATGTATGGCTTCACTATATTTGTACATGATTAGTGGAGCAATCTCCACAGGGGAACCTGGAGTTTAATGGGTTAAGATAATCTCCACAATGAACACCAAATGCAGAAAAATAGATGCTAGAAGATGCATACAGAAGCTAAAATGCTAACCCATTCCCAGAGTTAGCATCTTAGCTAAACCTTATATGCTAGAAGATGCATACAGAAGCTAAAATGCTAACCCATTCCCAGGGTTAGCATCTTAGCTAAGCCTTAGATGCTAGAAGATGTCTACAGAAGCTAAAATGCTAACTCATTTCCAGGTTTTAGGGCTCATTCCTGAGTTTTCCGGAGTTTAACTTTTGGAAAATTGACTCACATCATTGGTAGATTCATGAGCGCAGCATTTCACTCGTATGATTTTATGTGTCTTCACAGTATGGAGGAATGTGAGGCTCTTTGTACCCGTTTAGCCATCATGGTTAATGGCTCCTTCAAGTGTTTGGGAACCATTCAGCATCTCAAATACAAGTTGGTGCTTCTTCCTCATCAGATTACATCCAGAATCCTCCAATTCAACGTTCTATGACTTTGCTAATTTTGGATTTTGTGTTATTTTTTACCCTCCCATCCTTAGATACGGCGACGGCTACGTGGTGACCATGAAGATCCGGGCGGCTCGGCCCGGCTGTGCCCCGGACCTGAACCCCGTTGAAGCCTTCATGGAGAACACGTTCCCCGGCTGCATCCAGAGGGAGAAACACTACAACACGCTGCAGTATAAGATCTCCTCCCCGTCGCTGGCCAGGATCTTCCAGATGGTTCTGGCCAACAAAGACAAGCTCAACATAGAGGACTACACCGTGTCCCAGACCACCCTGGACCAGGTGAACCAGGGAAACACTTTCACATGAGCTCTTCATTCAAATCCAGGGGTGGATCAAGTATTCAGATCCTTTACTGAAGTAAAAGTTCAGAAAAATCAAAAAGTCACCTTTTACAAGTAAAAATCCTGAATTAAAAATGTTTTGATGAGGTTAGAAATAATATTAAATAATACTTGTATTTAATAATTTAATATATGTATATGTATAGTATATGTATTTCTGATTAGATTCATTATCTTTATTGAAAATCTATTGTTTTTCTTTCAAAAATAAGGAAATTACAGTAATATATATATATAGAGAGAAAATTATATATACATATTTATATTATAGAAATATAAAATTATAAAAATTATATATATATATTGAGATAAATAATTTATTTGTACAATATTTATTTATTTCTATATTTATATTTATTTTACTTATTTAAAAAATAATAAATCAAGGAAGAAATTAATGATAAATAAATAAAAAATAAGGAAATATATATAATATATTTATATATATTATATATTTAATATAATATATATGATAAATATAGGGCGACACGGTGGCGCAGGGGTTAGCGCTGTTGCCTCACAGCAAGAAGGTCGCAGGTTCAAGACCTCCTTGTTCCTGGGTCTGGGACCTTTCTGTGTGGAGTTTGCATGTTCTCCCTGTGTCTGTGTGGGTTTTCACCGGGTACTCCGGCTTCCTCCCACAGTCCAAAAACATGCTCAGGATAATTGACAACTCTAAATTGCCCATAGGTGTGAGTGTGTGAGTGAATGGTGTGTGTGCCCCACGATTGGCTGGCGACCATCTGGGGTGTATCCCTGCCTCTCGCCGTAACGCGCTGGGATAGGCTCCAGCAGACCCCTGCGACCCTAATGAGGAATAAGCAGGTATAGAAAATGACTGACTGACTGACTGATAAATATATATAAATATATATATAGATAATTATATATATATTTATATTATAAAAATATTTTAAAAATGATAAAAATTATATATATATTGAGATAAATAATTTATTTGTACAATATTTATTTATATATTTATATTCATTTTACTTATTTAAAAAATAATAAATCAAGGAAGAAATTAATGATAAATAAATAAAAAATAAGGAAATATATATAATATATTTATATATATTATATATTTAATATAATATATATGATAAATATATATAAATATATATATATAGATAATTATATATTTATATTATAAAAATATTTTAAAAATTATAAAAATTATATATATATTGAGATAAATAATTTATTTGTACAATATTTATTTATTTATATATTTATATTAATTTTACTTATTTAAAAAATAATAAATCAAGGAAGAAATAAATGATAAATAAAAATAAGGAAAATATATAAATATATATAATATATTT
Organism: Lepturacanthus savala; assembly: GCA_030544235.1. Classification (NCBI taxonomy): domain Eukaryota; kingdom Metazoa; phylum Chordata; class Actinopteri; order Scombriformes; family Trichiuridae; genus Lepturacanthus; species Lepturacanthus savala. Next base: position 2,636,126 of record CM060476.1, on the reverse strand, counting down.
ATATATATATTTAATATAATATATATAATAAATATATATAGAAAATTATATATACAGTATGACCTTTTTTTTGATGACATACTATAGTATGACCTTTTTTTTAACGACATACTATAGTATGACCTTTTTTTAATGACATACTATAGTATGACCTTTTTTTAACAACATACTATAGTATGACCTTTTTTTGACGACATACTATATTATGCTATTATTTTATATACTTTGGATAGATTTATAATACTGTATTTTATGTTAAATATAACAGTGAACTACAGTAGTGATATAAAAGGCAGAGTTTTTAATCTTGATTTAGTTTCTTTTTAAATTTGCTTTGATAAAGAAGCATCAAATCAAAACACTACTTCAAACCCGTGTAATACTTGTACTGTGTCGTCATTTTACTGTGTTTTTGTTCTTTTAGGTGTTTGTGAACTTCGCCAAGCAGCAGTCGAGAGAGGACGACACTATAGTTCTGCATCCTAAAGCTGCCGGGGCTCAGCCCTACGTCCAAACCACCTCCGTCAAGAGCTTTGGGAAGTGAACTTTTCCTTAAGGACACTTTTTTTATTTTATCTGGTCAGATTTTGTCATCCAGATGTTGGACTGGAGGCAGCCCCTGTGGATCCAGATGTTCCGTGACCATGAACACGCTGCTTTTTTCTGATAAACAGGGCTAGTTTTGAGTTTCGGAGGGTGTTAGCGTTAACAGTATGTGCCTGCTGCCTGCTCACTGTGCTAAAAGCTTTAGATTCCAGGACTTTTACCGATGAAAGCGTTTCTTTGCTTCAGATGCCAAGTATCTTTTCCTTTGCCTTCGTTAGAAATGTGAAATAAGCATAATTTTAGCACCTTATCGATGCATTTTTTACCAAGAAAAAAAGAAACTTGCCAGTGCAATACAGCAAAAAGTGTGTTCTAAATATCTCATGCTGCTACGACATCATTTACCTGTAATCTGTGTGTTTGGCCACTTGTGTGATGTGTGATCTGCGCTTTTATCATATATGCAATTTGTACTGTATTCAACCAGAAACTGGTGTCATTAGAGGAAGAGGAAGAGGAGAAATATGTCAAATAAAGTTGCATTTTTCAGAAAAACTGTTACATTCGCTTTCATTTCATTTCACTTTTATTATGGCAATGTAATAAGAGAAGTAGCTCAGCAGTTTCAATGAAGTCCAGAAGAATAGCTCAACAGGATCAGCTGTTGTACATAGAACTAGATGAACTGTGGTTCAAATCCTTCTTCAGACAATTCCATCATTTATTGTTGGTGTTCTTATCAGAAGAAACAGAAATAGGAGAACGAGCACCAGCTGCAAGGAGGGACATATGGTGTAGTGGGTTAAACTCCTGTAAATACTGCTGTATACCAGAGAAATGCTGGTTCAGTTCTTCTCTGAGGACCAGTTATAAGTCCTGCTGTTCCTTTAAAAGCACAGTGGAGCATAAATATCATCACTTCTGTCTTTTATTGCTTCATTTATATATGTCTTTATTATTCAATTAAGTACCATAAGTGCTGTTTAGCACCATTTAGATCAGGGTCAGTGTCAGGGTTCAGGGTTCATGGGGCATTGGGTTCTGGTTTAGGGTTTAGCGTTAGGGTCAGGGTTTGCTTTAGGGTTTAAGGTGGTGGTTTATTTGGAATTGAAAGAGAGATTTGATACTGAAAAGTCACATTTGGGAATGAAAAGGTAAAGTAATATACTTTTTTAATGACATGCTATAGTATGACCTTTTTTTAACGACATGCTATAGTATGACCTTTTTTTAGGCGACATACTATAGTATGACCTTTTTTTGACGACATACTATAGTATGACCTTTTTTTAGGCGACATACTATAGTATGACCTTTTTTTGACGACATACTATAGTATGACCTTTTTTTGACGACATGCTATAGTATGACCTTTTTTTGACGACATGCTATAGTATGACCTTTTTTAGGCGACATACTATAGTATGACCTTTTTTTATCGACATACTATAGTATGACCTTTTTTTGACGACATGCTATAGTATGACCTTTTTTTGACGACATGCTATAGTATGACCTTTTTTTAACGACATACTATAGTATGACCTTTTTTTTAACGACATGCTATAGTATGACCTTTTTTTGACGACATACTATAGTATGACCTTTTTTTATCGACATACTATAGTATGACCTTTTTTTGACGACATACTATAGTATGACCTTTTTTTGACGACATGCTATAGTATGACCTTTTTTTAACGACATACTATAGTATGACCTTTTTTTGACGACATACTATAGTATGACCTTTTTTTGATGACATGCTATAGTATGACCTTTTTTTAAGGACATGCTATAGTATGACCTTTTTTTAACGACATACTATAGTATGACCTTTTTTTGACGACATGCTATAGTATGACCTTTTTTTGATGACATGCTATAGTATGACCTTTTTTTAACCACATGCTATAGTATGACCTTTTTTTATCGACATACTATAGTATGACCTTTTTTTTGACAACATGCTATAGTATGACCTTTTTTTGACGACATACTATAGTATGACCTTTTTTTGACGACATACTATAGTATGACCTTTTTTTAACGACATGCTATAGTATGACCTTTTTTTAACCACATGCTATAGTATGACCTTTTTTTATCGACATACTATAGTATGACCTTTTTTTTGACAACATGCTATAGTATGACCTTTTTTTGACGACATACTATAGTATGACCTTTTTTTGACGACATACTATAGTATGACCTTTTTTTATCGACATACTATAGTATGACCTTTTTTTGACGACATGCTATAGTATGACCTTTTTTTAACGACATACTATAGTATGACCTTTTTTTGACAACATGCTATAGTATGACCTTTTTTTGATGACATGCTATAGTATGACCTTTTTTTGATGACATACTATAGTATGACCTTTTTTAAGGACATGCTATAGTATGACCTTTTTTTAACGACATACTATAGTATGACCTTTTTTTAACGACATACTATAGTATGACCTTTTTTTGATGACATGCTATAGTATGACCTTTTTTTGATGACATACTATAGTATGACCTTTTTTTAAGGACATGCTATAGTATGACCTTTTTTTAACGACATACTATAGTATGACCTTTTTTTGACGACATGCTATAGTATGACCTTTTTTTGATGACATGCTATAGTATGACCTTTTTTTAACCACATGCTATAGTATGACCTTTTTTTATCGACATACTATAGTATGACCTTTTTTTTGACAACATGCTATAGTATGACCTTTTTTTGACGACATACTATAGTATGACCTTTTTTTGACGACATACTATAGTATGACCTTTTTTTAACGACATGCTATAGTATGACCTTTTTTTAACCACATGCTATAGTATGACCTTTTTTTATCGACATACTATAGTATGACCTTTTTTTTGACAACATGCTATAGTATGACCTTTTTTTGACGACATACTATAGTATGACCTTTTTTTGACGACATACTATAGTATGACCTTTTTTTATCGACATACTATAGTATGACCTTTTTTTGACGACATGCTATAGTATGACCTTTTTTTAACGACATACTATAGTATGACCTTTTTTTGACAACATGCTATAGTATGACCTTTTTTTGATGACATGCTATAGTATGACCTTTTTTTGATGACATACTATAGTATGACCTTTTTTAAGGACATGCTATAGTATGACCTTTTTTTAACGACATACTATAGTATGACCTTTTTTTGACGACATGCTATAGTATGACCTTTTTTTGATGACATGCTATAGTATGACCTTTTTTTAACCACATGCTATAGTATGACCTTTTTTTATCGACATACTATAGTATGACCTTTTTTTTGACAACATGCTATAGTATGACCTTTTTTTGACGACATACTATAGTATGACCATTTTTTGACGACATACTATAGTATGACCTTTTTTTATCGACATACTATAGTATGACCTTTTTTTGACGACATGCTATAGTATGACCTTTTTTTAACGACATACTATAGTATGACCTTTTTTTATCGACATACTATAGTATGACCTTTTTTTGACGACATACTATAGTATGACCTTTTTTTAATCGACATACTATAGTATGACCTTTTTTTGACAACATGCTATAGTATGACCTTTTTTTGATGACATGCTATAGTATGACCTTTTTTTGATGACATACTATAGTATGACCTTTTTTTAAGGACATGCTATAGTATGACCTTTTTTTAAGGACATGCTATAGTATGACCTTTTTTTATCGACATACTATAGTATGACCTTTTTTTTGACAACATGCTATAGTATGACCTTTTTTTGACGACATACTATAGTATGACCTTTTTTTGACGACATACTATAGTATGACCTTTTTTTATCGACATACTATAGTATGACCTTTTTTTGACGACATGCTATAGTATGACCTTTTTTTAACGACATACTATAGTATGACCTTTTTTTGACAACATGCTATAGTATGACCTTTTTTTGATGACATGCTATAGTATGACCTTTTTTTGATGACATACTATAGTATGACCTTTTTTAAGGACATGCTATAGTATGACCTTTTTTTGACGACATGCTATAGTATGACCTTTTTTTAACGACATACTATAGTATGACCTTTTTTTATCGACATACTATAGTATGACCTTTTTTTGACGACATACTATAGTATGACCTTTTTTTAATCGACATACTATAGTATGACCTTTTTTTGACAACATGCTATAGTATGACCTTTTTTTGATGACATGCTATAGTATGACCTTTTTTTGATGACATACTATAGTATGACCTTTTTTTAAGGACATGCTATAGTATGACCTTTTTTTAAGGACATGCTATAGTATGACCTTTTTTTAAGGACATGCTATAGTATGACCTTTTTTTAAGGACATGCTATAGTATGACCTTTTTTTAACGACATGCTATAGTATGACCTTTTTTTGACGACATGCTATAGTATGACCTTTTTTTAAGGACATACTATAGTATGAGCTTTTTTTATCGACATACTATAGTATGACCTTTTTTTAAGGACATGCTATAGTATGACCTTTTTTTAAGGACATGCTATAGTATGACCTTTTTTTAAGGACATGCTATAGTATGACCTTTTTTTAATGACATACTATAGTATGACCTTTTTTTGACGACATACTATAGTATGACCTTTTTTTGACGACATACTATAGTATGACCTTTTTTTATCGACATACTATAGTATGACCTTTTTTTTGACAACATGCTATAGTATGACCTTTTTTTGACGACATGCTATAGTATGACCTTTTTTTAACGACATACTATAGTATGACCTTTTTTTATCGACATACTATAGTATGACCTTTTTTTGACGACATGCTATAGTATGACCTTTTTTTATCGACATACTATAGTATGACCTTTTTTTGACAACATGCTATAGTATGACCTTTTTTTGATGACATGCTATAGTATGACCTTTTTTTGATGACATACTATAGTATGACCTTTTTTTAAGGACATGCTATAGTATGACCTTTTTTTAAGGACATGCTATAGTATGACCTTTTTTTAAGGACATGCTATAGTATGACCTTTTTTAAGGACATGCTATAGTATGACCTTTTTTTAACGACATGCTATAGTATGACCTTTTTTTGACGACATGCTATAGTATGACCTTTTTTTAAGGACATACTATAGTATGACCTTTTTTTAAGGACATGCTATAGTATGACCTTTTTTTAAGGACATACTATAGTATGACCTTTTTTTATCGACATACTATAGTATGACCTTTTTTTAAGGACATACTATAGTATGACCTTTTTTTATCGACATGCTATAGTATGACCTTTTTTTAAGGACATGCTATAGTATGACCTTTTTTTAAGGACATGCTATAGTATGACCTTTTTTTAACGACATGCTATAGTATGACCTTTTTTTGACGACATGCTATAGTATGACCTTTTTTTAAGGGCATACTATAGTATGACCTTTTTTTAAGGACATGCTATAGTATGACCTTTTTTTGAAGACATACTATAGTATGACCTTTTTTTATCGACATACTATAGTATGACCTTTTTTTAAGGACATGCTATAGTATGACCTTTTTTTAAGGACATGCTATAGTATGACCTTTTTTTAAGGACATGCTATAGTATGACCTTTTTTTAATGACATACTATAGTATGACCTTTTTTTGACGACATACTATAGTATGACCTTTTTTTGACGACATACTATAGTATGACCTTTTTTTATCGACATACTATAGTATGACCTTTTTTTGACAACATGCTATAGTATGACCTTTTTTTAAGGACATGCTATAGTATGACCTTTTTTTAAGGACATACTATAGTATGACCTTTTTTTGACGACATACTATAGTATGACCTTTTTTTAACGACATGCTATAGTATGACCTTTTTTTGACGACATGCTATAGTATGACCTTTTTTTAAGGACATGCTATAGTATGACCTTTTTTTAACGACATGCTATAGTATGACCTTTTTTTAACGACATGCTATAGTATGACCTTTTTTTAACGACATGCTATAGTATGACCTTTTTTTGACGACATTCTATAGTATGACCTTTTTTTATCGACATACTATAGTATGACCTTTTTTTAAGGACATGCTATAGTATGACCTTTTTTTAACGACATGCTATAGTATGACCTTTTTTTTAACGACATACTATAGTATGACCTTTTTTTAACAACATACTATAGTATGACTTTTTTTAACGACATGCTATAGTATGACCTTTTTTTGACGACATACTATAGTATGACCTTTTTTTGACAACATACTATAGTATGACCTTTTTTTGACAACATACTATAGCATGACCTTTTTTTTTAACGACATGCTATAGTATGACCTTTTTTTAACGACATACTATAGTATGACCTTTTTTTGACGACATACTATAGTATGACCTTTTTTTTAACGACATACTATAGTATGACCTTTTTTTGACGACATGCTATAGTATGACCTTTTTTTAACAACATACTATAGTATGACCTTTTTTTTAACGACATACTATAGTATGACCTTTTTTTAACGACATGCTATAGTATGACCTTTTTTTAACGACATACTATAGTATGACCTTTTTTTAACGACATGCTATAGTATGACCTTTTTTTAACGACATGCTATAGTATGACCTTTTTTTAACGACATACTATAGTATGACCTTTTTTTAACGACATACTATAGTATGACCTTTTTTTGACAACATACTATAGTATGACCTTTTTTTAACGACATACTATAGTATGACCTTTTTTTAACGACATGCTATAGTATGACCTTTTTTTAACGACATGCTATAGTATGACCTTTTTTTAACGACATGCTATAGTATGACCTTTTTTTAACAACATACTATAGTATGACCTTTTTTTAACAACATACTATAGTATGACCTTTTTTTAACGACATGCTATAGTATGACCTTTTTTTTTTTAACGACATACTATATTATGCTATTATTTTATATACTTTGGATAGATTTATAATACTGTATTTTATGTTAAATATAACAGTGAACTACAGTAGTAATTATAAAAGGCAGAGTTTTTAATCTCGATTTAGTTTCTTTTTAAATGTGATTTGATAAAGAAGCATCAAATCAAAACACTACTTCAAACCCGTGTAATACTTGTACTGTGTCGTCATTTTACTGTGTTTTTTTGTTCTTTTAGGTGTTTGTGAACTTCGCCAAGCAGCAGTCGAGAGAGGACGACACTATAGTTCTGCATCCTAAAGCTGCCGGGGCTCAGCCCTACGTCCAAACCACCTCCGTCAAGAGCTTTGGGAAGTGAACTTTTCCTTAAGGACACTTTTTTTATTTTATCTGGTCAGATTTTGTCATCCAGATGTTGGACTGGAGGCAGCCCCTGTGGATCCAGATGTTCCGTGACCATGAACACGCTGCTTTTTTCTGATAAACAGGGCTAGTTTTGAGTTTCGGAGGGTGTTAGCGTTAACAGTATGTGCCTGCTGCCTGCTCACTGTGCTAAAAGCTTTAGATTCCAGGACTTTTACCCATGAAAGCGTTTCTTTGCTTCAGATGCCAAGTATCTTTTCCTTTGCCTTCGTTAGAAATGTGAAATAAGCATAATTTTAGCACCTTATCGATGCATTTTTTACCAAGAAAAAAAGAAACTTGCCAGTGCAATACAGCAAAAAGTGTGTTCTAAATATCTCATGCTGCTACGACATCATTTACCTGTAATCTGTGTGTTTGGCCACTTGTGTGATGTGTGATCTGCGCTTTTATCATATATGCAATTTGTACTGTATTCAACCAGAAACTGGTGTCATTAGAGGAAGAGGAAGAGGAGAAATATGTCAAATAAAGTTGCATTTTTCAGAAAAACTGTTACATTCGCTTTCATTTCATTTCACTTTTATTATGGCAATGTAATAAGAGAAGTAGCTCAGCAGTTTCAATGAAGTCCAGAAGAATAGCTCAACAGGATCAGCTGTTGTACATAGAACTAGATGAACTGTGGTTCAAATCCTTCTTCAGACAGTTCCATCATTTGTTGTTGGTGTTCTTATCAGAAGAAACAGAAATAGGAGAACGAGCACCCACTGCAAGGAGGGACATATGGTGTAGTGGGTTAAACTCCTGTAAATACTGATGTATACTAGAGAAATGCTGGTTCAGTTCTTCTCTGAGGACCAGTTATAAGTCCTGCTGTTCCTTTAAAAGCACAGTGGAGCATAAATATCATCACTTCTGTCTTTTATTGCTTCATTAATATATGTCTTTATTATTCAATTAAGTACCATAAGTGCTGTTTAGCACTATTTAGATCAGGGTCAGTGTTAGGGTTCAGGGTTCATGGGGCATTGGGTTCTGGTTTAGGGTTTAGAGTTAGGGTCAGGGGTTACTTTAGGGTTTAAGGTGGTGGTTTATTTGGAATTGAAAGAGAGATTTGATACTGAAAAGTCACATTTGGGAATGAAAAGGTAAAGTAATATACTTATTTTTAACGACATGCTATAGTATGACCTTTTTTTAACGACATACTATAGTATGACCTTTTTTTGACGACATGCTATAGTATGACCTTTTTTTGACAACATACTATAGTATGACCTTTTTTTGACGACATACTATAGTATGACCTTTTTTAGGCGACATGCTATAGTATGACCTTTTTTTGACGACATGCTATAGTATGACCTTTTTTTAACCACATGCTATAGTATGACCTTTTTTTAACCACATGCTATAGTATGACCTTTTTTTAACCACATGCTATAGTATGACCTTTTTTTGACGACATGCTATAGTATGACCTTTTTTTGACGACATGCTATAGTATGACCTTTTTTTGACGACATGCTATAGTATGACCTTTTTTAGGCGACATGCTATAGTATGACCTTTTTTTGACGACATGCTATAGTATGACCTTTTTTTGACGACATGCTATAGTATGACCTTTTTTTAACCACATGCTATAGTATGACCTTTTTTTAACCACATGCTATAGTATGACCTTTTTTTAACCACATGCTATAGTATGACCTTTTTTTGACGACATGCTATAGTATGACCTTTTTTTGACGACATGCTATAGTATGACCTTTTTTTGACGACATGCTATAGTATGACCTTTTTTAGGCGACATGCTATAGTATGACCTTTTTTTGACGACATACTATAGTATGACCTCTTTTTAACGACATGCTATAGTATGACCTTTTTTTAACCACATGCTATAGTATGACCTTTTTTTAACCACATGCTATAGTATGACCTTTTTTTAACCACATGCTATAGTATGACCTTTTTTTGACGACATGCTATAGTATGACCTTTTTTTGACGACATGCTATAGTATGACCTTTTTTTGACGACATGCTATAGTATGACCTTTTTTAGGCGACATGCTATAGTATGACCTTTTTTTGACGACATACTATAGTATGACCTCTTTTTAACGACATGCTATAGTATGACCTCTTTTTAACGACATGCTATAGTATGACCTTTTTTTGACGACATGCTATAGTATGACCTTTTTTTGACGACATGCTATAGTATGACCTTTTTTTGACGACATGCTATAGTATGACCTTTTTTTAACGACATGCTATAGTATGACCTCTTTTTAACGACATGCTATAGTATGACCTTTTTTTAACCACATGCTATAGTATGACCTTTTTTTGACGACATGCTATAGTATGACCTTTTTTTGACGACATGCTATAGTATGACCTTTTTTTAACCACATGCTATAGTATGACCTTTTTTTAACCACATGCTATAGTATGACCTTTTTTTAACCACATGCTATAGTATGACCTTTTTTTGACGACATGCTATAGTATGACCTTTTTTTGACGACATGCTATAGTATGACCTTTTTTTGACGACATGCTATAGTATGACCTTTTTTAGGCGACATGCTATAGTATGACCTTTTTTTGACGACATACTATAGTATGACCTCTTTTTAACGACATGCTATAGTATGACCTTTTTTTAACCACATGCTATAGTATGACCTTTTTTTAACCACATGCTATAGTATGACCTTTTTTTAACCACATGCTATAGTATGACCTTTTTTTGACGACATGCTATAGTATGACCTTTTTTTGACGACATGCTATAGTATGACCTTTTTTTGACGACATGCTATAGTATGACCTTTTTTAGGCGACATGCTATAGTATGACCTTTTTTTGACGACATACTATAGTATGACCTCTTTTTAACGACATGCTATAGTATGACCTCTTTTTAACGACATGCTATAGTATGACCTTTTTTTAACGACATGCTATAGTATGACCTTTTTTTGACGACATGCTATAGTATGACCTTTTTTTGACGACATGCTATAGTATGACCTTTTTTTAACGACATGCTATAGTATGACCTCTTTTTAACGACATGCTATAGTATGACCTTTTTTTAACGACATGCTATAGTATGACCTTTTTTTGACGACATGCTATAGTATGACCTTTTTTTAACGACATGCTATAGTATGACCTCTTTTTAACGACATGCTATAGTATGACCTTTTTTTAACGACATGCTATAGTATGACCTTTTTTTGACGACATGCTATAGTATGACCTTTTTTTAACGACATACTATAGTATGACCTTTTTTTGACGACATGCTATAGTATGACCTTTTTTTGACGACATGCTATAGTATGACCTTTTTTTGATGACATGCTATAGTATGACCTTTTTTTAACGACATACTATAGTATGACCTTTTTTTGACGACATACTATAGTATGACCTTTTTTAGGCGACATAATATAGTATGACCTTTTTTTAACGACATGCTATAGTATGACCTTTTTTTAACGACATACTATAGTATGACCTTTTTTTGACAACATACTATAGTATGACCTTTTTTAGGCGACATAATATAGTATGACCTTTTTTTAACGACATACTATAGTATGACCTTTTTTTGACGACATGCTATAGTATGACCTTTTTTTAACGACATACTATAGTATGACCTCTTTTTAACGACATGCTATAGTATGACCTTTTTTTAACGACATGCTATAGTATGACCTTTTTTTGACGACATGCTATAGTATGACCTTTTTTTAACGACATACTATAGTATGACCTTTTTTTGACGACATGCTATAGTATGACCTTTTTTTGACGACATGCTATAGTATGACCTTTTTTTGATGACATGCTATAGTATGACCTTTTTTAGGCGACATAATATAGTATGACCTTTTTTTAACGACATACTATAGTGTGACCTTTTTTAGACGACATGCTATAGTATGACCTTTTTTAGGCGACATGCTATAGTATGACCTTTTTTTAACGACATGCTATAGTATGACCTTTTTTTGACGACATGCTATAGTATGACCTTTTTTAGGCGACATACTATAGTATGACCTTTTTTTAACGACATACTATAGTATGACCTTTTTTAGGCGACATACTATAGTATGACCTTTTTTTAACGACATACTATAGTATGACCTTTTTTCGACGGCATACTATAGTATGACCTTTTTTTAACGACATACTATAGTATGACCTTTTTTCGACGGCATACTATAGTATGACCTTTTTTTAACGACATGCTATAGTATGACCTTTTTTTGACGACATGCTATAGTATGACCTTTTTTTAATGACATGCTATAGTATGACCTTTTTTAGGCGACATACTATAGTATGACCTTTTTTTAACGACATACTATAGTATGACCTTTTTTTAACGACATGCTATAGTATGACCTTTTTTAGGCGACATACTATAGTATGACCTTTTTTTAACGACATACTATAGTATGACCTTCTTTTGACGACATACTATAGTATGACCTTTTTTTGACAACATACTATAGTATGACCTTTTTTCGACGAAATACTATAGTATGACCTTTTTTTAACGACATGCTATAGTATGACCTTTTTGTGACGACATACTATAGTATGACCTTTTTTTGACGACATGCTATAGTATGACCTTTTTTTGACGACATACTATAGTATGACCTTTTTTTGACGACATACTATAGTATGACCTTTTTTCGACGACATACTATAGTATGACCTTTTTCCGACGACATACTATAGTATGACCTTTTTTCGACGGTATACTATAGTATGACCTTTTTTTAACGACATACTATAGTATGACCTTTTTTTAACGACATACTATAGTATGACCTTTTTTTGACGACATACTATAGTATGACCTTTTTTTGACGACATACTATAGTATGACCTTTTTTTAACGACATGCTATAGTATGACCTTTTTTTAACGACATGCTATAGTATGACCTTTTTTTGACGACATGCTCTAGTATGACCTTTTTTTAATGACATGCTATAGTATGACCTTTTTTTAACGCCATGCTATAGTATGACCTTTTTTTAACGACATACTATAGTATGACCTTTTTTTAACGACATGCTATAGTATGACCTTTTTTTGACGACATGCTATAGTATGACCTTTTTTTGACGACATGCTATAGTATGACCTTTTTTTGACGACATGCTATAGTATGACCTTTTTTTGACGACATACTATAGTATGACCTTTTTTTGACGACATGCTATAGTATGACCTTTTTTTAACGCCATGCTATAGTATGACCTTTTTTTTAACGACATGCTATAGTATGACCTTTTTTTAACGACATACTATAGTATGACCTTTTTTTAACGACATACTATAGTATGACCTTTTTTTGACGACATACTATAGTATGACCTTTTTTTAACGACATACTATAGTATGACCTTTTTTTGACGACATACTATAGTATGACCTTTTTTAGGCGACATGCTATAGTGTGAACTTTTTTTGACGACATACTATAGTATGACCTTTTTTTAACGACATACTATAGTATGACCCTTTTTTTGACGACATACTATAGTATGACCTTTTTTTAACGACATGCTATAGTATGACCTTTTTTTGACGACATGCTCTAGTATGACCTTTTTTTAATGACATGCTATAGTATGACCTTTTTTTAACGCCATGCTATAGTATGACCTTTTTTTAACGACATACTATAGTATGACCTTTTTTTAACGACATGCTATAGTATGACCTTTTTTTGACGACATGCTATAGTATGACCTTTTTTTGACGACATGCTATAGTATGACCTTTTTTTGACGACATGCTATAGTATGACCTTTTTTTGACGACATGTTATAGTATGACCTTTTTTTAACGACATACTATAATATGACCTTTTTTTGACGACATACTATAGTATGACTTTTTTTTGATGACATACTATAGTATGACCTTTTTTTGACGACATGCTATAGTATGACCTTTTTTTAACGACATACTATAGTATGACCTTTTTTTAACGACATACTATAGTATGACCTTTTTTCGACGACATACTATAGTATGACCTTTTTCCGACGACATACTATAGTATGACCTTTTTTCGACGGTATACTATAGTATGACCTTTTTTTAACGACATACTATAGTATGACCTTTTTTTAACGACATACTATAGTATGACCTTTTTTTGACGACATACTATAGTATGACCTTTTTTTGACGACATACTATAGTATGACCTTTTTTTAACGACATGCTATAGTATGACCTTTTTTTAACGACATGCTATAGTATGACCTTTTTTTGACGACATGCTCTAGTATGACCTTTTTTTAATGACATGCTATAGTATGACCTTTTTTTAACGCCATGCTATAGTATGACCTTTTTTTAACGACATACTATAGTATGACCTTTTTTTAACGACATGCTATAGTATGACCTTTTTTTGACGACATGCTATAGTATGACCTTTTTTTGACGACATGCTATAGTATGACCTTTTTTTGACGACATGCTATAGTATGACCTTTTTTTGACGACATACTATAGTATGACCTTTTTTTGACGACATGCTATAGTATGACCTTTTTTTAACGCCATGCTATAGTATGACCTTTTTTTTAACGACATGCTATAGTATGACCTTTTTTTAACGACATACTATAGTATGACCTTTTTTTAACGACATACTATAGTATGACCTTTTTTTGACGACATACTATAGTATGACCTTTTTTTAACGACATACTATAGTATGACCTTTTTTTGACGACATACTATAGTATGACCTTTTTTAGGCGACATGCTATAGTGTGAACTTTTTTTGACGACATACTATAGTATGACCTTTTTTTAACGACATACTATAGTATGACCCTTTTTTTGACGACATACTATAGTATGACCTTTTTTTAACGACATGCTATAGTATGACCTTTTTTTGACGACATGCTCTAGTATGACCTTTTTTTAATGACATGCTATAGTATGACCTTTTTTTAACGCCATGCTATAGTATGACCTTTTTTTAACGACATACTATAGTATGACCTTTTTTTAACGACATGCTATAGTATGACCTTTTTTTGACGACATGCTATAGTATGACCTTTTTTTGACGACATGCTATAGTATGACCTTTTTTTGACGACATGCTATAGTATGACCTTTTTTTGACGACATGCTATAGTATGACCTTTTTTTGACGACATGCTATAGTATGACCTTTTTTTAACGCCATGCTATAGTATGACCTTTTTTTTAACGACATGCTATAGTATGACCTTTTTTTAACGACATACTATAGTATGACCTTTTTTTAACGACATACTATAGTATGACCTTTTTTTGACGACATACTATAGTATGACCTTTTTTTAACGACATACTATAGTATGACCTTTTTTTGACGACATACTATAGTATGACCTTTTTTAGGCGACATGCTATAGTGTGAACTTTTTTTGACGACATACTATAGTATGACCTTTTTTTAACGACATACTATAGTATGACCCTTTTTTTGACGACATACTATAGTATGACCTTTTTTTAACGACATGCTATAGTATGACCTTTTTTTGACGACATGCTCTAGTATGACCTTTTTTTAATGACATGCTATAGTATGACCTTTTTTTAACGCCATGCTATAGTATGACCTTTTTTTAACGACATACTATAGTATGACCTTTTTTTAACGACATGCTATAGTATGACCTTTTTTTGACGACATGCTATAGTATGACCTTTTTTTGACGACATGCTATAGTATGACCTTTTTTTGACGACATGCTATAGTATGACCTTTTTTTGACGACATGCTATAGTATGACCTTTTTTTGACGACATGCTATAGTATGACCTTTTTTTGACGACATGCTATAGTATGACCTTTTTTTGACGACATGCTATAGTATGACCTTTTTTTGACGACATGCTATAGTATGACCTTTTTTTAACGCCATGCTATAGTATGACCTTTTTTTTAACGACATGCTATAGTATGACCTTTTTTTAACGACATACTATAGTATGACCTTTTTTTAACGACATACTATAGTATGACCTTTTTTTGACGACATACTATAGTATGACCTTTTTTTAACGACATACTATAGTATGACCTTTTTTTGACGACATACTATAGTATGACCTTTTTTAGGCGACATGCTATAGTGTGAACTTTTTTTGACGACATACTATAGTATGACCTTTTTTTAACGACATACTATAGTATGACCCTTTTTTTGACGACATACTATAGTATGACTTTTTTTTGACGACATACTATAGTATGACCTTTTTTAACGACATACTATAGTATGACTTTTTTTTAACGACATACTATAGTATGACCTTTTTTTGACGACATACTATAGTATGTCCTTTTTTTGACGACATACTATAGTATGACCTTTTTTTAACGACATACTATAGTATGACCTTTTTTTAACGACATACTATAGTATGACCTTTTTTTGACGACATACTATAGTATGACCTTTTTTTAACGACAGACTATAGTATGACCTTTTTTTATCGACATGCTATAGTATGACCTTTTTTTGACGACATACTATAGTATGACCTTTTTTAGGCGACATACTATAGTATGACCTTTTAACGACATACTATAGTATGACCTTTTTTTAACGACATACTATAGTATGACCTTTTTTCAACGACATGCTATAGTATGACATTTTTTTAACGACATACTATAGTATGACTTTTTTTTTGACGACATACTATAGTATGACCCTTTTTAAACGACATGCTATAGTATGACCTTTTTTTAACGACATACTATAGTATGACTTTTTTTTTGACGACATACTATAGTATGACCCTTTTTAAACGACATGCTATAGTATGACCCTTTTTAAACGACATACTATAGTATGACATTTTTTTAACGACATACTATAGTATGACCTTTTTTTAACGACATACTATAGTATGACCTTTTATTATCGACATGCTATAGTATGACCTTTTTTTATCGACATACTATAGTATGACCTTTTTTATCGACATACTATAGTATGACCTTTTTTTAACGACATACTACAGTCTGACCCTTTTTTGACGACATACTATAGTATGACCTTTTTTTAACGACATACTATAGTATGACCTTTTTTTAACGACATACTATAGTATGACCTTTTTTTATCGACATACTATAGTATGACCTTTTTTTATCAACATGTTATAGTATGACCTTTTTTTAACGACATGCTATAGTATGACCTTTTTTTAACGACATACTATAGTATGACCTTTTTTTGACGACATACTATAGTATGACCTTTTTTAGGCGAAATACTATAGTATGGCCTTTTTTTAACGACATGCTATAGTATGACCTTTTTTTGACGACATACTATAGTATGACCTTTTTTTATCGACATACTATAGTATGACCTTTTTTTAACGACATACTATAGTATGACCTTTTTTTATCGACATACTATAGTATGACCTTTTTTTAACGACATACTATAGTATGACCTTTTTTTAACGACATACTATAGTATAACCTTTTTTTGACGACATACTATAGTATGACCTTTTTTTGACGACATACTATAGTATGGCCTTTTTTTAACGACATGCTATAGTATGACCTTTTTTTGACGACATACTATAGTATGACTTTTTTTTATCGACATACTATAGTATGACCTTTTTTTATCGACATACTATAGTATGACCTTTTTTTAACGACATACTATAGTATGACCTTTTTTTAACGACATACTATAGTATGACCTTTTTTTGACGACATACTATAGTATGACCTTTTTTTAACGACATACTATAGTATGACCTTTTTTTTGACGACATACTATAGTATGACCCTTTTTAAACGACATGCTATAGTATGACCTTTTTTCATCGACATGCTATAGTATGACCTTTTTTTGACGACATACTATAGTATGACCTTTTTTTAACGACATACTATAGTATGACCTTTTTTTAACGACATACTATAGTATGACCTTTTTTTAACGACATACTATAGTATGACCTTTTTTTATCGACATACTATAGTATGACCTTTTTTTATCAACATGTTATAGTATGACCTTTTTTTAACGACATGCTATAGTATGACCTTTTTTTAACGACATGCTATAGTATGACCTTTTTTTGACGACATACTATAGTATGACCTTTTTTTATCGACATACTATAGTATGACCTTTTTTTAACGACATACTATAGTATGACCTTTTTTTATCGACATACTATAGTATGACCTTTTTTTAACGACATACTATAGTATGACCTTTTTTTGACGACATACTATAGTATGACCTTTTTTCGACGACATACTATAGTATGACCTTTTTTTAACGACATACTATAGTATGGCCTTTTTTTAACGACATGCTATAGTATGACCTTTTTTTGACGACATACTATAGTATGACCTTTTTTTAACGACATACTATAGTATGACCTTTTTTTGACGACATACTATAGTATGACCTTTTTTCGACGACATACTATAGTATGACCTTTTTTTAACGACATACTATAGTATGACCTTTTTTTGACGACATACTATAGTATGACCTTTTTTCAACGACATGCTATAGTATGACCTTTTTTCGACGACATACTATAGTATGACCTTTTTTTGACGACATACTATAGTATGACCTTTTTTTATCGACATACTATAGTATGACCTTTTTTTAACGACATACTATAGTATGACCTTTTTTTATCGACATACTATAGTATGACCTTTTTTTAACGACATACTATAGTATGACCTTTTTTAACGACATACTATAGTATGACCTTTTTTTGACGACATACTATAGTATGACCTTTTTTCAACGACATGCTATAGTATGACCTTTTTTTAACGACATACTATAGTATGACCTTTTTTTTGACGACATACTATAGTATGACCCTTTTTTAACGAAATGCTATAGTATGACCTTTTTTCATCGACATGCTATAGTATGACCTTTTTTTGACGACATACTATAGTATGACCTTTTTTTTATCGACATGCTATATAGTATGACCTTTTTTTAACGACATACTATAGTATGACCTTTTTTTTATCGACATACTATAGTATGACCTTTTTTTAACGACATACTATAGTATGACCTTTTTTAACGACATACTATAGTATGACCTTTTTTTAACGACATACTATAGTATGACCTTTTTTCAACGACATGCTATAGTATGACATTTTTTTAACGACATGCTATAGTATGACCTTTTTTTATCGACATACTATAGTATGACCTTTTTTTTATCGACATGCTAAATAGTATGAACTTTTTTTAACGACATACTATAGTATGACCTTTTTTTTATAGACATGCTATAGTATGACCTTTTTTTAACGACATACTATAGTATGACCTTTTTATGACGACATACTATAGTATGACCTTTTTTTAACGACATACTATAGTATGACCTTTTTTTGACGACATACTATAGTATGACCTTTTTTTGACGACATACTATAGTATGACCTTTTTTTGACGACATACTATAGTATGACCTTTTTTTGACGACATACTATAGTATGACCTTTTTTTGACGACATACTATAGTATGACCTTTTTTTGACGACATACTATAGTATGACCTTTTTTTATCGACATACTATAGTATGACCTTTTTTTGACGACATACTATAGTATGACCTTTTTTTAACGACATACTATAGTATGACCTTTTTTTGACGACATACTATAGTATGACCTTTTTTTAACGACATACTATAGTATGACCTTTTTTTAACTACATGCTATAGTATGACCTTTTTTTGACGACATACTATAGTATGACCTTTTTTTTATCGACATACTATAGTATGACCTTTTTTTAACGACATACTATAGTATGACCTTTTTTTGACAACATGCTATAGTATGACCTTTTTTTAACGACATACTATAGTATGACCTTTTTTCATCGACATGCTATAGTATGACCTTTTTTTAACTACATACTATAGTATGACCTTTTTTTGACAACATACTATAGTATGACCTTTTTTTTAACGACATACTATAGTATGACCTTTTTTTAACGAAATACTATAGTATGACCTTTTTTTGACGACATACTATAGTATGAGCTTTTTTTGACGACATACTATAGTATGACCTTTTTTTAACGACATGCTATTGTATGACCTTTTTTTAACGACATACTATAGTATGACCTTTTTTCGACGACATACTATAGTATGACCTTTTTTTGACGACATACTATAGTATGACCTTTTTTGACGACATACTATAGTATGACCTTTTTTCAACGACATGCTATAGTATGACCTTTTTTTAACGACATACTATAGTATGACCTTTTTTTAACGACATGCTATAGTATGACCTTTTTTTGACGACATACTATAGTATGACCTTTTTTTTATCGACATACTATAGTATGACCTTTTTTTTGAGGACATACTATAGTATGACCCTTTTTTAACGACATACTATAGTATGACCTTTTTTTTATCGACATACTATAGTATGACCTTTTTTTTGAGGACATACTATAGTATGACCTTTTTTTAACGACATACTATAATATGACATTTTTTTTATCGACATGCTATAGTATGACCTTTTATTATCGACATGCTATATAGTATGACCTTTTTTGACGACATACTATAGTATGACCTTTTTTTATCGACATACTATAGTATGACCTTTTTTTATCGACATACTATAGTATGACCTTTTTTTATCGACATACTATAGTATGACCTTTTTTTAACGACATACTATAGTATGACCTTTTTTTATCGACATACTATAGTATGACCTTTTTTTGACGACATGCTATAGTATGACCTTTTTTTAACGACATGCTATAGTATGACCTTTTTTTGACGACATGCTATAGTATGACCTTTTTTAGACAAGGACTGAACTCACGTCTTTAAACACTGCAAAACAGCTGTACATGCAGGTGTTTAACACAAATAAATATGTAAATATGTAATTAAATCTTTCACTGTTTTTCTTTCTGCAGCTTTTATAAACGTCTTTGATCAGCGTTCCTTCCAGTTTAAAAGTTACTCCTAAATGGATGTCGTGACATTTCATATTTGAGTCTGTTGGTTTGCTTCCACGGGCACTTAATTACAACAAGTGTGTTTTATTCCTTTCATTTAACCTGAAAAATTTAATTAGTGCTGCAAGCATTCATCATCAAAAAGAAGGAGCACAACTTGCAGCCAGTTCGCATTAAAGCACTGGTTCACTGGTTTGAATAATGGCTGCTCAAAGGTTGATAAATACATAAAAAAAATCCAAGAAAGAAACAAAAGAAGGTTTCACATTGTAAAAAATCAGATTTTAATACCATTTTTTGATTATACAGAAACTGTTGTGATGTCACAACTCCATATATTAACGAGATAGACACTAGAATTACCTGATTTTCCTTATATACATATACATCTTATTAGGAATATCCCAACTTCAAATAAAACCCAGGGAAAGTGTAAAACAAGGATCCTATAAATGAGATGAAACTGAACAGTCGTGCTTTAAAATAAGAAAAAATACAACCGTATATAGCCTTTAATTTATTGCTGTATTGCGCAATTCATTCACGATAAAAAGGAAGGTTCCATCAGAGGATCAGAGGTATTATAGCCATCCGGAGGCTGGGATAGTCCTTGAACTCCCGGCTGTAGGCTCGGTGCTTCCCTTTGGCCCAGATCGTCATCTGAATGAATCCAAGGAATGTGTACAAGGCCACTGGGAAATATGGAAGACACAAAAAAAACTGGTGCATACAGGATTTTGTTACCAAAGGATTTATGTAAAGGAAAAGGTCGTGTACACACACACACCTGGTAAACACTGGGTCATGATGGAAAAGCTCAGCCAGGCTCCAACCTACAGTTTGTGTCAAATATTAATAGGTTAAGAAATACACAAAGTACAAAAAAAGTGCAAATATAGTTTGTTTTGGCTGCCATGAGGGCAATTTAGCACAGGTTTTAGCTCCTGGAGGGCACTTTAGCATGTTTTGGCTTCCATGAGGGCACTTTAGCACACATTTTGGCTTCTAGAGGGTACTTAATCACGCTTTTTAGCTCCCAAGGGGGCACTTCAGCACAAGTAGAGGTTGTAGAGGGCACTTTAGCACATGTTTTAGCTCCTACAGCGAAGTTTAGCAAATATTTTGATGCCATGAGGGCACTTTAGCAAAGGTTTTGGCTCCTAGAGGGCACTTAATCATGCCTTTTAGCTCCCAAGGGGGCACTTTAGCACAAGTGCAGGTTGTAGAGGGCACTTTAGCAGACATTTTATCTCCTACAAAGGTTTTGGCTCCTAGAGGGCAATTTAGCACACGTTTTAGCTCCTACAGGGAAGTTTAGCAAACGTTTTAAAGCCATGAGGGCACTTTAGCGCACATTTTAGCTCCTACAGGGAAGTTTAGCAAACATTTTGATGCCATGAGGGCACTTTAGCAAAGGTTTTGGCTCCTAGAGGGCACTTTAGCACATATTCTAGCTCCTACAGGGAAGTTTAGCAAACATTTGGATGCCATGAGGGCACTTTAGCACAGGTTTTAGCTCCTGGAGGGCACTTTAGCAAAGGTTTTGGCTCCTAGAGGGAACTTTAGCACATATTTTAGCTCCTACAGGGAAGTTTAGCAAACATTTTGATGCCATGAGGGCATTTTAGCAAAGGTTTTGGCTCCTAGAGGGCACTTTAGCATGTTTTGGCTCCCATGAGGGCACTTTAGCACACATTTTGGCTTCTAGAGGGTACTTAATCATGCCTTGTAGCTCCCAAGGGGGCACTTTAGTTGTAGAGGGCACTTTAGCAGACGTTTTAGCTCCTACAGGGAAGTTTAGCAAACATTTTGATACCATGAGGGCACTTTAGCAAAGGCTTTGGCCCTAGAGGGCACTTTAGCGCACATTTTAGCTCCTATAGGGAAGTTTAGCAAACATGTTGATGCCATGAGGGCACTTTAGCAAAGGTTTTGGCTCCTAGAGGGCACTTTAGCACACATTTTAGCTCCTACAAGGAAGTTTAGCAAACATTTTGATGCTATGAGGGCACTTTAGCAAAGGTTTTGGCTCCTAGAGGACACTTTAGCATGCATCTTTCAACAACTGCCCTGCCCCTCCTGTGCATGCCACTAAATATGCATTATTAGAGCTGGATACTGGATGAAAAAAATGTCCGCCCATTTTTTTGTTGCAGTACCACCTCTGGCCACTACTGAGAGGTGGCGCCATATATTACCTCATATGTGTAATTTGGACAGGATACAAGTAGAAACAGCCATGTGAAGGGGTTCTTAGTCGGCATAGGAAACCTTCTGCCTCTGGATCCTGAGGAACAATGGGGAGAATGAAAAAATGGTCTAATAATAATAATAAAATTATAAAAACAGCTCAAACACTCACCTTCTGCTCTGAGATTATTCAGACTCAGGTGGATGGAGAAGTTTCCTAGCTCACACATCTGGAGCAGAAACAGCCCTGACTGTCACATCTGTATCAACATCTGTATCAACATCTGTATGTTTAACATGGTTCTACGATGAAGGAACGATGAGAGAAGAGCAGGAAACGTACCACAAACAGGAATAATGCATAGTTCACCTGGAGATCTCCATATGCTGGAGAGAGAGAGAGAAGGTTAAAAAGAAAGAGAGAGAGAGAAAGACAGAAAGGAGAAAGAGGGAAAAGAGTGAGAAAACTAACAAGAAGTGTGTGTGTGTGTGTGTATATGTGTGTGTGTGTGTGTATGTGTGTATATGTGTGTGTATGTGTGTGTGTGTATATGTGTGTGTGTGTGTGTATATGTGTGTGTATGTGTGTGTATGTGTATGTGTGTGTGCGATTTATTACAAAATAATTAAAAAGCACATTTTCACAATTATGTGAAATTATGAAGTGAAAAGGGAAAATTATGAGATAAAAATTCAAAATTATGAGAAATAGTTGAAATTATGAGATAGAAAATCATAATTATGAGATAAAACGTCAAAATTATGAGATGAAAATTCAAAATTATGAGAAATAGTTGAAATTATGAGATGAAAATTCAAAATTATGAGATAAAAATGTGAAATTATGAGATGAAAAGTCAAAATTATGAGAAATAGTTGAAATTATGAGATAAAAAATCATAATTATGAAATAAAAAGTCAAAATTATGAGATAAGAATTTGAAATTATGAGATGAAAAGACAAAATTATGAGAAATTGTTGAAATTATGAGATAAAACATCAAAATTGTGGGATAAAAAGGGAAAATTATGAGAAATAGTTGAAATTATGAGATAGAAAATCATAATTATGAGATAAAACGTCAAAATTATGAGATAAAAAGTCATAATTATGAGATAAAATGTCAAAATTGTGAGATAAAATGTCAAAATTGTGAGATAAAAAGGGAAAATTATGAGATAAAAAGGGAAAATTATGAGATAAAACGTCAAAATTATGAGATAAAAATTTGAAATTATGAGATGAAAAGACAAAATTATGAGAAATTGTTGAAATTATGAGATAAAAAATCACAATTATAAGATAAAAAAGTCATAATTATAAGAAATAGTTGAAATTATGAGATAAAACATCAAAATTGTGGGATAAAAAGGGAAAATTATGAGAAATAGTTGAAATTATGAGATAGAAAATCATAATTATGAGATAAAACGTCAAAATTGTGAGATAAAAAGGGAAAATTATGAGATAAAAAGTTTAAATTATGAGATAAAAATTTGAAATTATGAGATAGAAAATCATAGTTATAAGATAAAAAGTCATAATTATGAGATAAAATTTTGAAATTATAAAATAAAAAGGCAAAATTCTTAGATAAAAAGATAAAAAGCACATTTTCAGTAAAAAACAACAACTTAATAGTATTTTTATTTTTTTTCAACATGACCAGAAACAGATGTTGGCAGTTTACCCTGATGGTCCCCTGTTGGTGATGTCAGCATGTGTGTGTGTGTGTGTGTGTGTGTGTGTGTGTGTGTGTCCTTACATGGAGGTGTATAGAGCGGGTGGTTGATGTAATAAGCCAACCAAGCTGAGAAACCCCAGTAATAGGCACAATTCTGACAGAGGAGACAAACATTAAAGATGAATGGAACCAACAAAGTCTACTTTCTGTGTAACAAATGTATATTTCTACTACTTTAACACATTTAATACCAATTAATACCCATTCTGTATTAGAAATCAGACCCACAGAAGGCGAATATTTCAAAGAGGTGAGAACATTCAGGTCCTCACCCTGACTATTGTCCGGAGAGGCAGGGTTCCCTGGGAGAAACGGTGCACGAAGATGGTTTCTATCAACCTCTTGGTGTAGTGGAAGGTGTGACAGGCACAGGCCAGTCTGAAGGACAGAGGGAGGAAATATAGAGACATGAGTCAGAAACTGAAATGATGCACATGGACTAGACCTGGCGCTGCAGCAACTTAGGGATTCTGCAATAAAAAAAGGGCATTTGTGTGAATAACAGTGAAGGTTATTTAAAAAAAATCCCCATGGATGAGATGAAAAGTTGAAATTGTGAGATAAAAGGGAAAATATATGAGATAAAAAGTCAAAATTATGAGATAAAAAGTCAAAATTATGAGATAAAAAGTAAACATTATGAGATAAAAAGTCAACATTATGAGATAAAAAGTCAACATTATGAGATAAAAAGTCAAAATTATGAGATAAAAAGTCAACATTATGAGAAATAGTTGAAATTATGAGATAGAAAATCATAATTATGAGTTAAAAAGTCAAAATTATGAGATAAAAATTTGAAATTCTGAGATAAAAAGTCAAAATTCTGAGAAATAGTTGAAATTATGAGATAGAAAATCATAATTATGAGATAAAAACTTGAAATTATGAGATGAAAACTTGAAATTATGAGATAAAAATTTGAAATTATGAGATGAAAAGTCAAAATTATGAGATAAAAAGTCAAAATTATCAGATGAAAAGTCAAAATTATGAGATACAAATTTGAAATTATGAGATAAAAAGTAAAAATTATGAGAGATAGTTGAAATTATGAGAAAGAAAATCATAATTATGAGATAAAACGTCAAAATTATGAGATAAAAAGTCAAAATTATGAGATAAAAAGTTGAAATTATGAGATAGAAAATCATAATTATGAGATAAAAAGTCAGAATTGTGAAATCATAGGTCATAATTATAAGTTGCAGTGAAACACACAGTAATATTTTAGTAGATAGAACACTGACATGTATGAAAACCCTGAGAAAACTGACGAGTTTTAAAGGAACTTAATGGATTATTCTGACAAATCTGGCAACTCAGTTGGTTGCAATCTACAAACTGGCCACTAGAAGCCGCCACATGTGACCTCTCACCTCTCAGGGTTTCCATACATGAGATAATACAATGACCTGAACTTAGGTAGAGGCCTTTAGACTGGATTTAACTTTCTTTTTCCTCACTTACATAACAACAGGATGAGGACTGGAGGTAAAGACGTATCTCTGTGAATAAATGGACGGAACCCGGAAATAAAACAGGAGGTAGGTAAGAAGAGGCCCGATGCACTCGGCCAGAAACACCTGGAACCAGAAGAATCATGTACAAATATAGTGAAGCTATACATCAAATTAAACAGGAGAAACTCCACTACAAGCACATATAAGTCATATTTACACACACCAAACACAACTCCAACACCAAGCTAATTAATTAACAAATATGAAAATCGGTATACCATCATAAAGCCAACCCACTCGCCACATTTTGATGGCTAGCGCTCTGATACTTCATGTTACACACACAAATGACATCTCATATGAAAGCTGAGACTTTGACGAGTCCAACGGTACCATCAGTGTAGCTTTATGACAAAAACTCAGTAAACTAGCAGCCAGAAAACACTACAGTAAAAAGTCGCTTGTTTGAAGCGACTGACAAAAAATGTGTTTATTTGTTGCTGTTTTGGGATGAAAATGTTTATTTGAGATCAATAAATGGTCGTTTTGTGTCGACCAACATCAGACATACCCTACTTACTATGGGTATGTCCTAAACCTAAAAAAGGGCTGGAGGTCAAGGGGTTAATGTCCAATTTAATTACAGTAGGTCAGTCATCTCTTCTTCTTACCATAGTCCAACCGAACTGAGGACCAAGATCTCTGAAGTACATGGTGGCCGTGGTCCCGACAGGTAGATTCTGTAAGACCTCATCATCTCTGAGTGATTTCCCCTCTGAAGAAGAAGCATAAAATATAATTTATGTGCACAAAATTCAAATTGTCATATAACACATCAGGCTTCAAGACCACTTGTGGGTAAAATCTGAACACTGCCTTAATCCTTCCTGCATCAATATTGACAATAGCCCAGGAGTGTGAACCGTTTTTTGTGGTTTTTTAATGTCTGATTAGTTATTCAGCACATGTTCTCCCCACCTGAACACTCACAGGGCCGCAGATAATATGCTGCACTAATTGGATGACATTTTTAGAATATCCTCAAGGGGAACTGGCCCAGATAGCTTTTAACCGAATCTGTGCTTTTTAGACCAGACCTCACAGTCCATTCAAATCTACATATACTTATGTTTGCTTTTGCTGTTTGGGTTTACATAAATGGGGGAAAATGGTTCACGTTAGAGAATATATCTTTCTTTATATCTTTCTTTATTCTTTCGACTCGACAATGATGGCGGCTTTATGGCTATAGCGATTGTTGTTTAACATTCTGAGGCGTGTTATGTTCAAATCTCCCAAATAATTAAATAATCCCCCCACTTATCCAGGTTTTGCGAGTTACATTTATTCATGTGGCAGATGCTTTCGCCCCAAAGCCATGTGAAAATGAGCTTCAGTCCAAGCTGTAGTGGATCAGAGAGAATCCTGGGAGATTAATACCTCACTTCCTGCAGATGTGCTGCATCAGATAGAACAGGTTTCAATATCAGCCCTTGTCTAAATGCACTGCATTCAGTTCTCCGTGTGTATACCTTTTTAATAATGTATTGAACATCTGTTTGAGATGCTGCACTGGTGTAGAAAGCCACCATGGAAGCTAAAGTGCCCTCTTGCAAGCCAAAACTCATGCTAAAGTGCCCTCTAGGAGCCAAAATTCATGCTAAAGTGCCCTCTAAGAACCAAAATGTGTGCTAAAGTGCCATCTTGGAAGCGAAAACACATGCTAAACTGCTCTCTAGAACCCAAAACAGGTACTAAAGTTACCTCTTGGAAGTGAAAACACATGCTAAAGTGCCTTCTAGAACCCAAAATGCATGCTAAAATTCCCTTTAAGAACCAAAATGTGTGCTAAAGTGCCCTCTTGGATGGCAAAACACATGCTAAAGTGCCCTCTAAGAACCAAAACGTGTGCTAAAGTGCCATCTTGGAAGAGAAAACACATGCTAAAATGCTCTCTAGAACCCAAAACATGTTCTAAAGTTACCTCTTGGAAGCTCTAAGTGCTCTCTAGAACCCAAAATGCATGCTAAATTGCCCTCTTGGAAGCCATAATGTTCTAAAGTGTCCTCGAAGACCAAACCATGTGCTAAAATGCCCTCTAGGAGGTAAAACATGTGCTAAAGCCCCTTCTAGGAGAAGCACATTTCCAGAAGACCCTTGGGATTGTTGTAATTTACATGTGTCGCTTGTACGTTAATAAAGTTGAGATTATTAAACAGTTACCAGTTAGCACACGTCGGAACGCAGCCTGAAAGCTGCTTATAAAACTCTTAACACACACAGTAAATAATCACAACATGAATACTTACCGGGATCGAGCTTTAGCGCCTGGCGTGCTGGATACCAGCGAGGATCTGTCAGATCAAGGAACACATGCACACGGTTGAGCAGAGATACACATTTTATCCTCAGGCCCAATAATAATTGATCACAATGGAATATCGTTGAGCTCAGCTGCTCCGACGGCCTCAGGCTTCACAAACCTTTCTGACCAGACACACACACACACACACACACAGATGACAAAACCACTACAGGCTTCAGAGGAATAAACAAAAAATGCTTTTTTTAACAGGACATCTCTCAGAGGAAGATGTGATTCAATGCACTTAATCATGACATTAACTTTTAGTTCACAGTAAAAGTGCAATAAAAGTCAAAAAATAAAATTTTAGAGGTATTCACAGAGCGGTTTTATTATGGCGAGACATTTTAACGTTTGCTAAACTTCCCTGTAGGAGCTAAAATGTGTGCTAAAGTGCCCTCTAGGAGCCTAAACCTTTGCTAAAGTGCCCTCATGGCATCACAACGTTTGCTAAACTTCCCTATAGGAGCTAAATGTGTGCTAAAGTGCCCTCTAGGAGCCTAAACATTAATAAAGTGACCTCTTGGAAGCGGAAACACATGCGAAAGTGGCCTTTAGGAGCTAAAATGTGTGCTAAAGTGCCCTCTAGGAGCCTAAACATTAATAAAGTGACCTCTTGGAAGTGGAAACACATGCGAAAGTGGCCTTTAGGAGCTAAAATGTGTGCTAAAGTGCCCTGTAGGAGCCAAAACCTTTGCTAAAGTGCCCTCATGGCATCAAAACGTTTGCTAAACGTCCCTATAGGAGCTAAAATGTGTGCTAAAGTGCCCTCATGGCATCACAACGTTTGCTAAACTTCCCTGTAGGAGCTAAAATGTGTGCTAAAGTGCCCTCTAGGAGCCTAAACATTAATAAAGTGACCTCTTGGAAGTGGAAACACATGCGAAAGTGGCCTTTAGGACCTAAAATGTGTGCTAAAGTGCCCTCTAGGAGCCAAAACCTTTGCTAAAGTGCCGTCATGGCATCAAAATATTTGCTAAACTTCCCTATAGGAGCTAAAATGTGTGCTAAAGTGCCCTCTAGGAGCCAAAACCTTTGCTAAAGTGCCCTCATGGCTTCAAAATGTTTGCTAAACTTCCCTGTAGGAGCTAAAATGTGTGCTAAAGTGCCCTCTAGGAGCCTAAACGTGAATAAAGTGACCTCTTTGAAGCGGAAACACATGCGAAAGTGGCCTTTAGGAGCTAAAATGTGTGCTAAAGTGCCCTCTAGGAGCCAAAACCTTTGCTAAAGTGCCCTCATGGCTTCAAAATGTTTGCTAAACTTCCCTGTAGGAGCTAAAATGTGTGCTAAAGTGCCCTCTAGGAGCCTAAACATGAATAAAGTGACCTCTTTGAAGCGGAAACACATGCGAAAGTGGCCTTTAGGAGCTAAAAGTGCCCTCTAGGAGGCAAAACTTGTGCTAAAGTGCCCTCTTGGAAGTAATTCTGTTGTGTCTATAGGAAACACATGCGAAAGTGGCCTTTAGGAGCTAAAATGTGTGCTAAAGTGCCCTCTAGGAGCCAAAACCTTTGCTAAAGTGCCCTCATGGCATCAAAACGTTTGCTAAACGTCCCTATAGGAGCTAAAATGTGTGCTAAAGTGCCCTCATGGCATCACAACGTTTGCTAAACTTCCCTGTAGGAGCTAAAATGTGTGCTAAAGTGCCCTCTAGGAGCCTAAACATTAATAAAGTGACCTCTTGGAAGCGGAAACACATGCGAAAGTGGCCTTTAGGAGCTAAAATGTGTGCTAAAGTGCCCTCTAGGATCCTAAACATTAATAAAGTGACCTCTTGGAAGTGGAAACACATGCGAAAGTGGCCTTTAGGAGCTAAAATGTGTGCTAAAGTGCCCTGTAGGAGCCAAAACCTTTGCTAAAGTGCCCTCATGGCATCAAAATGTTTGCTAAACGTCCCTATAGGAGCTAAAATGTGTGCTAAAGTGCCCTCTAGGAGCCTAAACGTGAATAAAGTGACCTCTTGGAAGCGGAAACACATGCGAAAGTGGCCTTTAGGAGGTAAAAGTGCCCTCTAGGAGGCAAAACTTGTGCTAAAGTGCCCTCTTGGAAGTAATTCTGTTGTGTCTATAGTCAAAACTGAATTAGAGATATCCCTATTGCTTGTTTCCGCTAATCACAGTTAGGTTATAGATATATAGAATGAAAGATGCAACCCTTTAAAATCTAGTATTAAACATGTACTTAGCTCTAAGAAAATCAATATCAACACTCACATGATTTGTGAAACAGGCTCTTGATATCTCCTATGGTTGAATGTGGCTCCATCTGAATAGAAATATGAAACTATGAAACCGAAACTGCTCTTTACAATTTCATTTAAAACTACTAAAAGCTTTGGGATCCCAAGGATAAAATAAGCACCTTATCTAAAAAACAGAGCTGCTCCCTTGTCTTGGCGTCCAGGACCTGCACCTGCAGAAAAATCACACACATTTATCAGACTGCAGTTTCAATTTATGCTTCATATTCTCTGCAAATTTAGGATGTGGTAAATTTTGATGTCAAAAAGTAAGTTTTAAAGGCTCCAATACAACTAGACAGGAAGAACATCAAAGGTTATAAACTTGAAACAGCATAAACCAGTTCTTTTTCTTGCTCTGGCAAAAGCAAACAGGGTTTATATAGAATCTGGATTTTAAAAATAAAATATGGACAACTAGACACAAAAAAGCCAACATATCAAAAATAGGGTGATATCAGGTAAAATGGGCCATTTGGTTTGGAGGTCCCAGCCCCTTTGGAAATTAGAGCCAATAAATTTAAGTAGATTTAAGTGCAAGTCACATAATTCCAACAAAAATGATCAGGAAGTGATTATTAATCGTATTAATTATTAATAAGGATAAATGGAAATGGCATATTTGGTATTGACCCAAGTGATTCACTAAAAAGTGACCCAATTTCACCTAATACCAATGAAAATACGAAATAATAACAACAAAAAACAAGTGTGTCCAGTTCTCCTGAGTTACTGAATCTGAATAATGAGGCCAGGAGAAAAGAATTCATCTTAATTAGACCATGTCAGTAGTGATTTACAGCATGTAGCTAAAGTGCCCTTTAAAAGCCAAAACTTTGTGAGTGCAGTGCTCTGTATGAGCCAAAAGTGCTAATGTTACCTCTTGGAAATGAAAACACATTCTAAAGTGCCCTCAAGGAAACAAAATGGGTGCTAAAGTGCCCCCTAGGAAGCCAAAATGTGTGCTTAACTGACCTCTTGGAAGTGAAAACGCATGCTAAAGTGCCCTCTAGGAAACAAAATGAGTTCTAAAGTGCCTTCTATGGGCTAAAATGGGTGCTAAAGTGCCCTCTTGGAAGCCAAAATGTGCTAAAATTACCTCTTGGAAGTGAAAACGCATGCTAAAGTGCCCTCTAGGAAACAAAATGGGTGCTAAAGTGCCTTCTAGGGGCCAAAACAGGTGCTAAAGTGCCCCCTAGGAAGCCAAAATGTGTGCTTAAGTGACCTCTTGGAAGTGAAAACGCATGCTAAAGTGCCCTCCAGGAAACAAAATGGGTGCTAAAGTGCCCTCCAGGAAACAAAATGGGTGCTAAAGTGCCTTCTAGGGGCCAAAAGGGGTGCTAAAGTGCCCTCTTGGAAGCCAAACCGGGTGCTAAAGTGCCCTCTAGGAAGCCAAAATGTGTGCTAAAGTGCCCTTTAGAAGCCAAAACGTGTGCTATAGTGCCCCCTATGAGCCAAAATGGTGCTAAAGTGCCCTCTTGGGAGTCAAAATGTGTACCAACAAACAGACCACAGATATAATTATTTTAATTCCTTGATCTCATCAACTCAAACACTATCGACTCTCCCAAGTGTGTCCAGTTCTCCTGATCAAATACAGCCACTCTCTATCTGAATAATGAGGCCAGGAGGAAAAAAAAGAAGAGTGAATGTGTTGTTGCAGGTCTTTTTCATCTTAATTAGCCCGTGTCAGTAGTGATGTACAACATATGCGAGGAGGACGGAGGGTGGACGGCCACAATTTGCCCTGAAAGCACTCCATACTGTGCTGCTCAGCAGATCTGTCCGGGCTAAATTGGTTCCCTTACTGGACAGTGTAATAACCTGCTAATGGATGCCTAAAGATTTGCTGAGTGCACAATTGAGAAGGAGCGAGAGAGCTACACATATAGCATCTGCTGTTTGTACTGCAAAAACACACCACTGTAAAAAAGAAAAGAAATGATGAAGTCACATAAAATCAGTATCAGGATTGCATGAATCTGATTTATAATTAAAGTTAGTTCAAACCTAATTATTTTCTTTACTAAAAAATATTTCTCCTGCACAGTAGTGCAATGCATTTGCATGCATTGATGAGATTATAATTTAAAAAATGGCCTCAGAGCAGAATTGCCTAATTCATTTTTTGGCCAAATTTAGACATTTGCAGAACTTTACAATTGCTGCATCACCCTGTGTTTCTGCCTATGTCATTGACCTATTACAATATTTATTAGAATCCAAAATTACTATCTGTATCAGTTTTGATTCAAGCAAAACGGCAGAAGGGAAGAAGCTGCTATTTCTATATATATTTTTCGAAAATAGAGAAAAAAATAGAGAAACATCATGCATGATGTTTGAGGTATCTATAACATTTTTTTGATCCAGAATCGAGCTCTAATAATTCATATTCAGTGGCATGCACAGGAGCCAAAACCTTTGCTAAAGTGCCCTCATGGCATCAAAATGTGTGCTAAACTTCCCTATAGGAGCTAAAATGTGTGCTAAAGTGCCCTCTAGGAGCCTAAACGTGAATAAAGTGACCTCTTGGAAGTGGAAACACATGCGAAAGTGGCCTTTAGGACCTAAAAGTGCCCTCTAGGAGGCAAAACTTGTGCTAAAGTCCCCTCTTGGAAGTAATTCTGTTGTGTCTATAGTCAAAACTGAATTAGCGATATCCCTATTGCTTGTTTCCGCTAGTCACAGTTAGGTTAGTTTTCTAGACATGTCAGTAGTGATGTACAGCATATAGGAGCCACAACTCATGCTAAAGTGCCCTCTAACCTGTGCTAAAGTGCCCTCTAGGAGCCAAAACATGTGCTAAAGTGATCTCCTAGAAACAAAAACATGCTAAAGTGACCTCTAGGAAGCCAAAATACATGCTACAGTACCCTTTTTTTGAGCTGAAACTTGTGCTAAAATGCCCTCTAGGAGCCAAAACGTGTGTTAAAGTGATCTCTTGGAAGTTAAAACATGCTAAAGTGACCTCTAGGAAGCCAAAATATGTGCTAAAGTACCCTTTTTTGAGCTGAAACTTGTGCTAAAATGCCCTCTAGGAGCCAAAACGTGCTTGAAAGTGAAAACCTGTGCTAAAATGCCCTCTAGGAGCCAAAACGTGTGCTAAAGTGCCCTCTAGGAGCCAAAACACATGCTAAAGTGATCTCCTAGAAGCGAAAACATGCTAAAGTGCCCTCTAGGAGCCAAAACACATGCTAAAGTGATCTCCTAGAAGCGAAAACATGCTAAAGTGACCTCTAGGAAGCCAAAATACGTGCTAAAGTACCCTTTTTTGAGCCAGAACCTGTGCTAAAGTGCCCTCTAGGAGCCAAAACACGTACTAAAGTGCCCTCTAGGAGCCAAAACACATGCTAAAGTGATCTCCTAGAAGCGAAAACATGCTAAAGTGACCTATAGAAAGCCAAAATACGTGCTAAAGTACCTTTTTTGAGCTGAAACCTGTGCTAAAATGCCCTCTAGGAGCTAAAACGTGTGCTAAAGTGCCCTCTAGGACACAAAATGAATGGTAAAGTTAGGCACAATTCTGCCTATTTGATGACTTAGGCAATACTGCTATGAAGCTAACGTGCAGTTATTTGTTCCATTTGTGTCTCAATGTCAATCTCCTGAAGGCAAAATCTACCAATGCACAATTCTTGATATAAAACCCAAGTATTTAATCTCATCTGTGTTTTTCGGGTGTGTTTTTTCAGGCTTGGTTTAGGACGTGAGTTCAGGACATGCCGATGCCTCGGTAAAAAGTGTCCTGGGAGTTGGTTTTGTTTTGCTTTCCATCTGCTAACCTTCCCAACTGCGATGTAGGGACACAGGTTGATGCTTCTGTGTGCACACAAACAGCGTCCGGGGTATCATTAGCGAGTGGAAACACAGTGCAATCTGCTGCTGTGCCCTTGTAAATCAGATTATCAGACTCCTCTGTCCTCCTGTGGGGATTCAGGGCATCGCTGACAGCACAGGTCACACACACCATGTGTCTGCTTGTGAGGGCTTTGTTGATCTGAGGTGTGTTTTTTTCCCCTTTTTCAAAGGAACAATTATTCTTTGGCTCCGTTTCATTAGCCGTTTCACTTCCACTCAGCTCTTGGAGCTACGTAACAACATACGTAGACAGGGAACGTGGGCGGATTCAAAGTGGAGGAAAGAAATG
Organism: Lepturacanthus savala; assembly: GCA_030544235.1. Classification (NCBI taxonomy): domain Eukaryota; kingdom Metazoa; phylum Chordata; class Actinopteri; order Scombriformes; family Trichiuridae; genus Lepturacanthus; species Lepturacanthus savala. Next base: position 2,600,983 of record CM060476.1, on the reverse strand, counting down.
TTTGCCCTCGATGGATTGACCACCAGTTGTTGCTCTACCACTTCATAGAAATCATCAGAAATACCTGCAGACTCATTTCTATGACGTTCTGCGGATAACTGCAATACATCAGCACTAGTTTCATGTCCCAAAGGCATGACTGCAATGCATTGTGGGTGGTACAGGCTACTGTAGTGGCCATTGGTAACTAAACCAATGGTTCTTATTCCAATTTAACCCGTTAAACTCCAGGGTTCCCCCTGAGTTTGCTCCACTAATCATGTACAAATATAGTCAAGCTATACATCAAATTAAACAGGAGAAACTCCACTACAAGCACATATAAGTCATATTTACACACACCAAACACAACTCCAACACCAAGCTAATTAAATAACAAATATGGAAATCGGTATATGATCATAAAGCCAACCCACTCGCCACATTTTGATGGCTAGCGCTCTGATACTTCATGTTACACAAACAAATGACATCTCATATGAAAGTTGAGACTTTGATGAGTCCAACGGTACCATCAGTGTAGCTTTATGACAAAAACTCAGTAAACTAGCAGCCAAAAAACACTACAGTAAAAAGTCGCTTGTTTGAAGCGACGAACAAAAAATGTGTTTTTTTGTTGCTGTTTTGGGATGAAAATCTTTATTTGAGATCAATAAATGGTCGTTTAGTGTCGACCAACATCAGACATACCCTACTTACTATGGGTATGTCCTAAACCTAAAAAAGGGCTGGAGTTCAAGGGGTTAATGTCCAATTTAATAATAATAATTTAATAATCTTGATAAGAGTTTGTCCTAGGATCCCATTCTGATAAGGTTTTTGCTTCTAGATATTAAAGAAAGTGTATGACACCCATGTCAAAAATGTCATTATGTTACTTATGGATGGCCTGGGGACCCTCTGGAACCACCTCAAGGACCCCTTTGGGGTCCCTGGACCCCACTTTGAGAACCATTGCGCTAAACTCTTCTGCAAACTTTTCAGATTATCAACATTACACAAACTCAAAGACATTGGAGGTGTAACTGCCCCAAAATCCAGGTTCTACCATCTTGCAAACCATCTAAAATAGATTCAAATGACCAATGAACAGATTATCACTGATCCTGAAATGCTCAAATTAATCAATGATATCAGTGGTGACAGCTTCCTACAATACTCAAGTAAAAAAATGTCTTAAGGGTAAAATCACTTGGTCAAACAACAATGTCAAATCTCAAAGTTTCTATTCATTTACCTGTATTACCTGGATTTAATGGATTTACCTTTACTCTGAGGTGGTGGTGTGGCATCTTTGGGCACCTCAGTTGTCTCTGCATTAGGCTACAGGGGCCTCGTGGAGGGGGGTCGCAGGGTAAGGTGAGGGTGAGGACCGGGACCTCCAGCTGGGAGAAAAGAAAAAAAAGAGACCAACGAAGAAAGAAAGAAACAAACCACAAAACATGACTCTGTCCTGACAGAACTGGCTCATGTAGGAAAATTCTGGCAACTGAGAAAAAGGCAGGATCAGAAATCTGTCTGCTACTTCAGCATCATGGACGGCAACAAGGATTCATCAATACCCAACACAGTTGGGCTCCTGATATTCTAGGCCCTGACTGGCATAAACCTCAGGCAGATAAAGGAGCAATGAGTCAAGAAATCTAAACTAACATGGTCAATTAAAGACCTAACTACCCCTCCACGCTCCCTGATACCATGGGATGGAATGGGAGGTTAACAAGGTGGATGGATTCTGGTCATTTTGCTAACAAGGGGGTGGTTCTCCACCTCAAATGACCAACTCGTGGTGTCAATCTTAATCAGCTACTAGAAATAAGGTCAGAAAAGGTATTTATATTAAAATTACAACAAGAAAACTAGAGGAGCCCCATGGTACACTACCGTTCAAAAATTTGGGGTCAAAATTACCTTATTTTTAAAAGAAAAGCACTGCTTTTTCAACGGAGATAACTTTAAACTAATCAGAATGGAAATTAGGCTTAACACTAAATTAGTCTCTGAAGACACACCCCTTTTTTTCCTAAATGTTTTTTTCCAATTGTAAGTAGCACAGTTCCCACATGTCACGGCGTTTTGACAGCTCTGGCTACTGGCTATTAAATTTCAATGGTTTCTTAACCCGTTAAACTCCAGCTTCCCCCTGTGGGGAGACCCTGAGATTGCTCCACTAATCATGTACAAATATAGTCAAACTATACATCAAATTAAACAGGAGAAACTCCACTACAAGCACATATAAGTCATATTTACACACACCAAACACAACTCCAACACCAAGCAAATTAATTAACAAATGTGAAAATCGGTGTACGATCTTAAAGCCAACCCACTCGCCACATTTTGATGGCTAGCGCTCTGATACTTCATGTTACACAAACAAATGACATCTCATATGAAAGCTGAGACTTTGACGAGTCCAACGGTACCATCAGTGTAGCTTTATGACAAAAACTCAGTAAACTAGCAGCCAAAAAACACTACAGTAAAAAGTCGTAAAAACATTTTTATTTGAGAAAAATAAATGGTCGTTTTGTGTCGACCAACATCCAGAGACATACCCTACTTACGTCCTAAACCTAAAAAAAGGCTGGAGTTCAAGGGGTTAATGGGAAATTTCCATTGGGTCCCGCTGCTGTCCATCAAACTAAAGGTGGTCAAACTTTTGCAGTCGGTCCTCATTGGGTTTCAAGTTGGTTATCTTATGCTTCGATTGGTCAATCAATGCCAAACAACTTCAAGACCATAATTGTTGCGTTATTTGTGCATAGAAACCAATGGTTGAAGCATAGTATTGCTGTAAATGACCCCCCCCCATGTGTCTTAAGTGTTAAAAGTAGGCTACAGTATGTTAAATGAATGTTTCCATCAGATTTGCCTTTGTTCATTGTATAAATATAACAGTAACAGACTCCTCCTTGACATCAGGCTGGAGAAACATGCATCACTCTCCTGAACCATGTAAATCTTTGCTAATTCAGTCTTTATGTTAACAGCCACTGTGAGCATGGGCATGTCGTAAATTAGCATGAGTTCATAGGTCTGCTGCTCTTCCAGCTAATTACTTGTCCAACTTCGTCAATAGGGCTCATCAGGCCCCTGTGAGACAACACTGGAATCCAAGAGGAAAACATTTAATCTAAAATCTGAACCCAGAAAGTCTGACACAGACTTCATAAACTCTCCAGAAACGTTGGAATTTGATAATAAGTTTTCAAAAAAGATGAACCCTGAAGGCATTTCATGTTAATTTTTTGGTATACAATGTTTTTCTGGGTTTTAAAAGGTGTTGAATTCAAAACTTCTGCATGCCACGGTTAAAAACGTCCCATAATGCCTTTAAAATGGAGAAATCCAATATGGCCGCCATAGCCAGGTCAAAATCTAATCAATCACTATGTGCTTTTATATGTTTATATTTATTTACTCATTTATCTGTATTTTTCCTTTACTATGTGTAATTTACCTATTCATTTAGTCGTTTATCCAATGTAATTTAGTAAATTTAGTAATTTATTTAATATTCAATGCCTGATTTCTCCATTTTGAGGACATTTTTGAGCCTAGTATACAAACGATTTGAATTCAGCAACCTTCAAAACCCCTAAAAATGTTGGATGCCAAAAATGAACATGAACTTTAAATAAGTATATTTTCCAAAATCCTGCTTAGTCTACAAACCAACTGTGTTCTTAAGTCACCAGGAAGCTTCTGACTAGAATTATTACTCTTAAATTCGCCTTAAAATCATGATTTCAGCCAAGGGATTGGAAAATTCTATATGAAAACGTGTAAATGGATGCATTCTGTGGCACTTAACCTAAATACTGTACTTTACATTTTTGCCTTACCTGATAGAGGGGGGTCCGGCTCATATCGGTGGATTATTATTAATATCTCCTGGGAAAAAAATGACCTTTAAGCAAACACGACACACACACTCATTCCTCACATGCATGCAGGAGCAGTTCCTCTCCTCTCCAGGACAAACCGTGGACTGGCCCTTTATTTTTCCCAGCCTCCCTCTCTCTCTCTCTCTCGATTTCCCTCCCTCATTCCCTCTCTCACTCAATCTCTCCTCTCTGAAATGGGACTCGGTATCAACAGAGGTGCTCTAGAAAACTCCTGCTTTCTCTGTCTCCTTTCTGCCAAAGTATCTGTGGAAAAATCACTTGGCAGAGAAGCTGCAGATGCCCACCTGAGACGGAGACAGCTGCATGGAACGGATGACAACCTGGTTGGTGATATGAAGCCGGGGAGCAACAAGACCACTGCAGGAGCTGATATACTAACTAACTGAAGGAAAAGAGGACAGTAAATTAATACCTAGAAATTCCAGAATGGATTTTACGGAATAAAATTAGAAATATCTGCCAATTTCATGTCAAAGGTCCCATGTTTTACACTTGTCCTGTGTTTTTATTTGAAGATGTGATAAACCTACAACTGCAATCTACACTCAGCGGCCACTTTATTAGGTCCACCATGCTAGTAACGGGTTGGACCCCTTTTACCTTCAGAACTGCCTCAATTCTTGGTGGCATAGATTCAACAAGGTGCTGGAAGCATTCCTCAGAGAGTTTGGTCCATATTGACATGATGGCATCACACAGTTGGTGCAGATTTGATGCGAATCTCCCGTTCCACCACATCCCAAAGATGCTCTATTGGATTGAGATCTGGTGACTGTGGAGGCCATTTGAGTACAGTGAACTCATTGTCATGTTCAAGAAACCAGTCTGAGATGATTCCAGCTTTATGACATGGTGCATTATCCTGCTGAAAGTAGCCATCAGAAGTTGGGTACATTGTGGTCATAAAGGGATGGACATGGTCAGCAACAATACTCAGGTAGACTGTGGCGTTGCAACGATGCTCAATTGGTACCAAGGGGCCCAAAGAGTGCCAAGAAAATATTCCCCACACCATTACACCACCACCACCAGCCTGAACCGTTGATACAAGGCAGGATGGATCCATGCTTTCATGTTGTTGACGCCAAATTCTGACCCTACCATCCGAATGTCGCAGCAGAAATCGAGACTCATCAGACCAGGCAACGTTTTTCCAATCTTCTATCGTCCAATTTCCATGAGCTTGTGCAAATTGTAGCCTCAGTTTCCTGTTCTTAGCTGAAAGGAGTGGCACCCGGCGTGGTCTTCTGCTGCTGTAGCCCATCTGCCTCAAAGTTGGGCGTACTGTGTGTTCAGAGATGCTCTTCTGCCTACCTTGGTTGTAACGGGTGGTTATTTGAGTCACTGTTGCCTTTCTATCAGCTCCAACCAGTCGCCATTCTCCTCTGACCTCTGGCATCAACAAGGCATTTCCGCCCACAGAACTGCCGCTCACTGGATATTTGTTCTTTTTGGGACCATTCTCTGTAAACCCTAGAGATGGTTGTGCGTGAAAATCCCAGTAGATCAGCAGTCTCTGAAATACTCAGACCAGCCCTTCTGGCACCAACAACCATGCCACGTTCAAAGTCACTCAAATCACCTTTCTTCCTCATACTGATGCTCGGTTTGAACTGCAGGAGATTGTCTTGACCATATCTACATGCCTAAATGCACTGAGTTGCCGCCATGTGATTGGCCGATTAGAAATGAAGTGTTAACGAGCAGCTGGACAGGTGTACCTAATAAAGTGGCCGGTGAGTGTATATTGTATTTGCACTGAATGTCAGTAATGTTTCAAGCTGGACGCCATCTTGTAAATACACAGGATGAGTCACATGGGTTGGTCACATGATACGATGATGGGAAGTAGGAACCACCATTGTAGATAACCACCCTTATCTCTGATTGATAAAGCAAGAAATTCCACTAATTAACCCTGATAAGGCACAACTATGAAGGGAAAACCATTTCAGGTGTCTGAATCAAGGGTATTCAACATGTTTTCAGTTATTTCGCCTTTTTTTGTTGATGCTATTAATTATTAGGACCAGGCAAAAAAAACACATCTGGTACAAAACCAAAAGAAAAAACAGGCCAAAGAAAAAAAGTGTTGTGTCATTGGATGTTCCCTCCACATAGAACTTCTCTATGTGAACTATGAAGGATTCTCAGAAATAGTGTTTGAACAGTAGAGGATGTGAATGAGGAAGTTTGCATGTTCTCAGAGTTTTGCATATATAATTATCAGTTTATATCACACCACTACTCTTTGAGACGTCTTATCTGGCTCAACAGACACAAACCGACTTCCTCATTAAAACATTTCATCGTTGCATCAAAACAGCCTCAAATACTGATAAACTAGTATCAAAACCATCATTTCTGACATTCTGGTGAACTTATATGCACCGGTTTTATGTCTTATTTCAAAATAAAAGTCCTTTCATCCTATATTTTATTGATGCAGACACTTGCATGTCTTCTAAATATTTAGGGTGACATATCTCCTCCATCCCCCTTAAAATCTACTCCTATGAACTAGAGTCAAGTCAAATGGTTCATTTTATTTTAGTTTTACTTCAGTCTTTATTCTCAGACTTTATGTTAATATCAGTTTATTATATATCTATCTATCTAGTTCCTGTATGGACAGGATGTGTCCATCCAGGAGCATTTCTACAGTAGCTCCTCACTGATATTCATTAGTTGGAGACAAATACAACAAACAGTACAACTTTATAACAGCTTTATTTATATTTCAGCTCATTGTATTTTACAAAAAAGCAGCAACTTTACTATGATGATGCAAACACACACAAATATTTCAAAGTTCAACATAACCCTGATATTCAGAATGACTCTGATCACAGGTTGGTCTCTGTAACATCAGCCCAACACTCATTTTATTGATGATGCTCCAGATGTACAAAGCATCAACTTCCCTGTTCAGATAAACTTCTCTTATTTCTCTTTATTTAGGTGCAAAGCTGCTAGATATCATCTGAGCTCAGAGACTAAAACACTGCATATTAATAGTTTACATGCAGCTGATGTCCTGTGAGGAAGGAAGTCACATGTTGTGACAACTTAAGACTTTAAATGACAAGTTAATTATGAAAAAAGGAGAAAAAAACATTTAACACAACTTATTGGAAGCCTGTATACTTGATATTCTTCATTATATAAATCACATGAATAACAATAATGTCACAGTTACATCTAGGACAGAAATATGAAACTTCTTCCTTTAACCATCTTTAAAATAAAAGCAATAAATGTAAAATAGACAACTTTTCTTCTACAATGCTCATATACAAACTGATGAAGTCTGGACTCATCTTCTTCATCTTTCCAAACTCATACAAAGTTCCATCAGATAATATTTACAGCTCTGGAGGAAGCAGTTTTCTGCCTTCATGTAAGTGGCAAACTAACAAAAGCAGATCAGGAATGATCATGTAATACAGACCAGAGAATAATGGATATTATGGGATTTGATGTGGTTGTTCTCTCCTCATGGTTCATAATGACGACTCAATCACTGCATTGACATGATCTGCTTCTGCTGAGTCCTGTAGAAATAAAACACAGAGACAGTGGAGTGTCAGTGATTTGTAGTGAATTCACTGCAGATAATGTCAGTTCATCATGTCAGCAGAGTTACTGTCATAGTTTATTAAAACAACACTTAGAAATAGGAGCCACTGACACACAGAGGGGATTTTTAATCAACTTGAGCAGATAATGAACTTGTTACCTTCACTGGTTTGGTGGAGCGTCTTGTTCTTAACCAACTGGAATAAAAGGAATATGCTGTTATAATAATGATCTATATCAATGATCATATATCAGAGCCACACTTAGATTAATTGCAAATCATCAAAATGTTTCTCACCACTCAAAAATGACCATTGTACTGACGAGCATGACGATTGCCAGGGTCTTCACTGCAACTTCAACGCTGAAATTCACAAACTGTTCATCACCTGCAACACAACACCATGGTCACTTTCTAATCAATATAACATGTTTGATCACCTATAAAGTTCTGCATTTACCTTTAAGATTCACATTAATCGTTGATGACCTCTGATTTCCAAGATCATTTGCAGCCACACAGTAATAAACTCCTCCATCTGTCACGTTGAATCTGTAAAAGTCTCCTTCAGATACTTTCCTGGGTCCATCTTTGCTGATCTGGAACCAGGTGAAGCTGACATCAGGCTTGGCTCTGCTGGAGCAGGTCAGGTTCACCCAGGAACCTGGAGACACTGGATCTGATGGACTGATCCTGGCTGAGGTGTCTTTAGGAGCATCTGAGGAAAATGAGACAAAAATCAGCTGAAATCCCATTAACCCGTTAAACTCCAGGGTTAAACCCTGAGATTGCTCCACTAATCATGTACAAATATAGTCAAGCTATACATCAAATTAAACAGGAGAAACTCCACTACAAGCACATATAAGTCATATTTACACACACACACCACACACCAGAGGAGCCCCATGGTACACTACCCTTCAAAAATTTGGGGTCACTTATAAATTACCTTATTTTTGAAAGAAAAGCACTGTTTTTTCATCGGAGATAACTTTAAACTAATCAGAATGGAAATGAGGCTTAACACTAAATTAGTCTCTTAAGACACACCCCTTTTTTCCCAAAATGTTTTTTCCAGATTGTAAGTAGCACAGTTCCCACATGTCACATGTCGTTTTGACAGCTCTGGCTACTGGCTATTAAATTTCAATGGTCTCTTAACCCGTTAAACTCCAGGTTCCCCCTGTGAGATTGCTCCACTAATCATGTACAAATATAGTGAAGCTATACATCAAATTAAACAGGAGAAACTCCACTACAAGCACATATAAGTCATATTTACACACACCAAACACAACTCCAACACCAAGCTAATTAATTAACAGATATGAAAATCGGTATACGATCATAAAGCCAACCCACTCGCCAGATTTTGATGGCTAGCGCTCTGATACTTCATGTTATACAAACAAATGACATCTCATATGAAAGCTGAGACTTTGATGAATCTAACGGTACCATCAGTGTAGCTTTATGACAAAAACTCAGTAAACTAGCAGCCAAAAAACACTACAGTAAAAAGTCGCTTGTTTGAAGCGACTGACAAAAAACATCAGACATACTCTACTTACTATGGGTATGTCCTAAACCTAAAAAGGGCTGGAGGTCAAGGGGTTAATCATCATGTACTGACATTCTCACAAACCATAAATCTTACATGAAACACTGAGAGTCACTTTCTCCTCTTCTGTCTTGACGTCTTCTCCTTCATTCACAGGATATCTGGCAGAACAGGTGATGATGTCTCCATCATGTTCATCTGTCAGACTGATGATCTTCTGGATCTTAGTTGTAAAGGTTCCATCTGAGTTTTCCTCCATGTGGTTTTGAGCATCTTGTAGGTTCCAGGTGAGTGTAGGAGGGGAGTGTGGACAGGGAGTGACAGCTGAGCAGGTTATAGTGACTGACTCCTTCTCCTTCTGCTCACCTGAGATTTCTATTCTGGGCTTTGGAGGAGAATCTACACAGAAAATATATTAGAGTCAGTAAACAGTAGATGTAGATCATCACTTTACTTCAAACATAAACTCTCAAACACATTATGAAGTGATCTCTTAATGGTCAGTTTGAACAGGAGGAATAATTAGAGCAAGAAAAACACGTCAATGTTCATCTGTTTTAATACAAACTTGAAGTTGACTTGTTTAGAGTAAAGCTGCAACATGTTTTAATTTAAAAATAATGATGTTATATACTGATGAAAAACAAAACTGACTTACGTCTGACTGTTATATTAACAGGATCACAGACAGCTGTTGCCATGAATGGCCAATTCTCAATTCTGAAGTAGTATGTGTTTGTATATCTTGTGATTAAACTAGAAAATACAGTGGTGCAGTTTTTCTGACTCAGTTTTCCAGTGATATTCATTGGATATTTGTTTTTTGTCTGACCGCTGTTTAAAATAACATTCTCTGGATGTTTGCCAAAATAAGTGTGATCTTTAATCCACACTCCAAAGATTGTTCTGCTGCTGTTAAACGTTGGTTTCATTGGATCATTTCTTGTATTAAAGCTACATGGGATTTGCAAACAGGATCCACTCAGTGCTTCCATCTTCTTTGGTGCAGTAATGAAGAGATCTGAATGATAAGAACAATCAGCCAAAGCACCTGTGAGATCAAGATCATGATTAATATAACATTAAAAATCTCCATGATGAGATGATTCATGATACAATAAACACACTTCAGCAGCTGTTTTTCTTGCATGTTTCTTCTTGTCATGTTAACAATTTAACAAATCAAACAGTGACTTTTCAGTCAGGATGTGAACAGTTGTGAGAAGTAGCTGGTCTTTCTGCTTCGTTTCACACTGTAAATGATTTGAGTAACGACTCCAAATAAAAGTGATGAACAAACAGCTCACCTGTGAGAAAGAAGACACTCAGTAACATGTTGGCTGTCAACATATTTGTAGACATGACTCTCATCACCTGGATGTAGAAACACAACAATCTGTTAATCTTACATTAGTGGCCTCGTTTCACTTAAGGGGAAACATTTTCTGCTGCAGAGAGGCGCGAGTAGAGAATCAAGTCAGTTCAAGGCAGGAGAGAGAAAAAAAAAGAGAAGTGTGATCTGACACGATGCTACAATGATTGACAGCACTCATCTGACCAATCAGAGGCCAGATGCACCACGTGGTTGTTGGATGAGGCGTCTAAGTGATAATGAGTCTGGAGCAAAAGAAGAAAAGAAAAAAGAGGAGGCTCGTGCTGCATTTACATTTGATTATGAGACAGAAGAGAAGAGAATTCTGTCTAGATGTGGATGGAGATTCCATTTACCAGTGGCCCTGATTAGCATTTAATCAACATCTTGTTTACTCCAAACCTGCATTTCCTCTCACTGCATGTGCAGATCAGCTGGCTCCCGTGTTCACCTCTATCTTCAACATGTCCCTGTCTCACTCTGTTGTCCTCGCCTGCTTCAAAAGCTCAACCATCATCCCCGTCCCCAAAAAGCCCAACCCTGACGCCATCAGCCACGTCCTCCACTCCACCCTCACCCACCTGGATCATGGAATAGGGAACTATGTGCGGCTGCTGTTCATTGACTACAGCTCTGCATTCAACACCATAGTTCCCCACAGACTGGTCACTAAGCTCAGGGACCTGGGGATGAACTCCTCACTCTGCTCCTGGGTCCAGAGCTTTCTGCCTGACAGACCACAGGTAGTGAGGATTGGAAGACACACCTCCAGCCCACGCACCCTCAACATCGGTGCCCCCCAAGGCTGCGTCCTGAGTCCTCTGCTCTACTCCCTCTACACCCATGACTGCAAAGCCGTTCACCCCTCCAACATCATTGTAAAGTTCGCAGATGATACAGTGGTGGTAGGCCTGATATCCACCAACAGGATAACAGCCTACATGGAGGAGGTGGATGGTCTGGCATCATGGTGCCGGATGAACAACCTGGACCTGAATACAATACACAATATGTTCATTGACCATTTGGTGTCATATGTTGGTTCAGGTTTATTCTGCACCATCAATATTCTTCATCTGTGAGGTTATGTGTCTGTTAATGGTAAAATATTGCAGATCTCTCTCTTTTATTAGGCGACATCACTAAACCACAACATGAAAGATATTCTATCAATTATATTACGTTTCTGTTCCTGAGGAGAAACAGTCATATAACATAGAAGATAGAAGCTAAAAAGACAAAATAAACCTTACCCAACAAGTCCACATCAAACACAGAACAGCAATAAGATCCTTTAAGTGATGATTTCAAGTGGAAATGGATCCGTTCAGCTGTCGAGCAACAAACCAAATGAACAACTTATCTTTTTATCTTTGCATCTAAACCTGAGTCGACTTCCTGTGTTTGAAGACGTACAGAACAACTCCCTTTGGTTTGTGGTCAAACTTTAGATCAGCTGACCTGCAAGAAAAAACAGATTGCACACAGTCTATGTAAAAATAAATGTAATATAATAGATTATAATATAAGATACAGGCACTATAATACACTATAATACAGAGTAGAGTCCATTATTGCACATACAAATAACAAATAACACATATACTGAAGATTAAATGGAATATACTACATGAATAACTAATAAAGCATTGGTTTGAATAGATATTAACTTCATGTATTAAACATGTATAGAGATATATAGTATTTCTACAATTGTATCATTGAATCAGTTCAACAAAGGCCTAAACTACTCAGGTGGAGGTAGATTCCTGACGCCCTCTCTGACCCCGCCCACCAGATCCTGGTCCAGAAAACCAAACCTACCTCACAACAAGAAGACAGGGACGTCACTAACAACACATAAATCACCCAGGCCTCATCGTGTACTTCATCTTTTTAGGCTGAGAAACAACATTTAATATTAGTTGAAAACTGTGATCCACCATTTTTTTTATAAGTATCAAACCAACAAGTAGAATTAAAGAGCATTTGCAGGTTTGCATGTTCTGAGTTTTGCATTTATAAATAGTTTATATGCCACCACTTCTCTTTAAGACGTTTTATCTGCCTCATCAGACACAAACTTCCTCATTCAAACATTGCATCATTGCATCATTGCATCAAATATTCAGTAACTAGAGTGATGGTGTAAGTTTAGTAGAACAGTCGTGTCCTTCCCCCTGAAAAATCAGAATTTCTTACATTCTGGTGAATTCATATGCACTGGTTTGTGTGTGTCTTTTCAAAATAAAAGTCCTTTCATCCTCCTATGTTTTATTGATGCAGACACTTGCATGTCTTCTATATATTTAAGGTGACATATCTCCTCCATCCCCCTTAAAATCTACTCCTATGAACTAGAGTCAAGTGGTATATTTCATTTTAGTTTTACTTCAGACTTTGTTAATATCAGTTTATTATATATCTATCTATCTGTCCTGTATGGACAGGATGTGTCCATCCACAGCTTTATTGATACTCTTTGAATTTTACAAAAGTTTCCTATGATGACGCAAACGCGTATATAAATTGCGTATATAATCTTGCGCTACACTGTTGTGCAGTGTCTTTTAGTCTACTTCTCCATTTAGAATATGTATTCATGTGTATCTGATGTGCAAACCGAACCCAAAAATCATGATTTTTGTGCGTTTATTTAACACAAAATGTCAAGTGGTGAAACCACAGTTTTAAATATTGAATCCACATGGAATATAACTGTTGTTACGCACATTTTTAAGAGAGTTAAACTATCTGGTACCAGGTTTTCAGGGTCGCACCACATGACATTTATTATATATTAATGTCATTCAGGTCAGCTGATCCATTAACATTGTCTTCAAACACAGGAAGTCGACTCAGTTTTAAATACAAAGGTAAAAAAGTGGAAGTTATAATTTGGTCTGTTGCTCAACAGCTGAACTGAATAAATTGAACAATTTCCTCTTTAAATCAGCACTCCAAGGTTCTCATTGCTGTGTTTGGTGTGGACTTGTTGGGTAAAGTTGAACTTTTTCTTCTTCTATCTCAGATTTAGAGGATTTTAAACTGACATTTTACCGTATTATATGTAATAGTGTTGCTGTGTAGATTTACATCCCTGGTTTAAACGCATGAATGTTGCCGTTTCTACATCCAGGTGATGAGAGTCATGTCTACAAATATGTTGACAGCCAACATGTTACTGAGTGTCTTCTTTCTCACAGGTGAGCTGTTTGTTCATCACTTTTATTTGGAGTCGTTACTCAAATCATTTACAGTGTGAAACGAAGCAGAAAGACCAGCTACTTCTCACAACTGTTCACATCCTGACTGAAAAGTCACTGTTTTATTTGTTAAGTTGTTAACATGACAAGAAGAAACATGCAAGAAACAGCTGCTGAAGTGTGTTTATTGTATCATGAATCAGTTCAAGAGGCCTTTAACCCCTTGACCTCCAGCCCTTTTTTAGGTTTAGGACATACCCATAGTAAGTAGGGTATGTCTGATGTTTTTTGTCAGTCGCTTCAAACAAGCGACTTTTTACTGTAGTGTTTTTTGGCTGCTAGTTTACTGAGTTTTTGTCATAAAGCTACACTGATGGTACCGTTGGACTCGTCAAAGTCTCAGCTTTCATATGAGATGCCAGTTGTTTGTGTAACATGAAGTATCAGAGCGCTAGCCATCAAAATGTGGAGAGTGTGTTGGCTTTATGATCGTACACCGATTTTCACATTTGTTAATTAATTAGCTTGGTGTTGGAGTTGTGTTTGGTGTGTGTAAATATGACTTATATGTGCTTGTAGTGGAGTTTCTCCTGTTTAATTTGATGTATAGCTTGACTATATTTGTACATGATTAGTGGAGCAATCTCACAGGGGGAACCTGGAGTTTAACGGGTTAAGAGACCATTGAAATTTAATAGCCAGTAGCCAGAGCTGTCAAAACGACATGTGACATGTGGGAACTGTGCTACTTACAATCTGGAAATACCATTTAGGAAAAAAGGGGTGTGTCTTAAGAAACTAATTTAGTGTTAAGCCTCATTTCCATTCTGATTAGTTTAAAGTTATCTCCGTTGAAAAAACAGTGCTTTTCTTTCAAAAATAAGGTAATTTATAAGTGACCCCAAATTTTTGAAGGGTAGTGTACCATGGGGCTCCTCTAGTTCTCGTACAGTTCCATACCAGTGTTTTCTTGTTGTAATTTTAATATAAATACCTTTTCTGACCTTATTTCTAGTAGCTGATTAAGATTGACACCACGAGTTGGTCATTTGAGGTGGAGAACCACCCCCCTTGTTCGCAAAATGACCAAAATCCATCCACCTTGTTAACCTCCCATTCCATCCCATGGTATCAGGGAGCATGGAGGGGTAGTTAGCTTGGTGTTGGAGTTGTGTTTGGTGTGTGTAAATATGACTTATATGTGCTTGTAGTGGAGTTTCTCCTGTTTAATTTGATGTATAGCTTGACTATATTTGTACATGATTAGTGGAGCAATCTCACAGGGGAACCTGGAGTTTAACGGGTTAATGTTATATTAATCATGATCTTGATCTCACAGGTGCTTTGGCTGATTGTCCTTATTATTCATCTCTCTTCATCACTGCACCAAAGAAGATGGAAGCACTGAGTGGATCCTGTTTGCAAATCCCATGTAGCTTTAGGGCAAGAAAAGGTCAAAACCTTACGTTTAACAGTGGAATAAACGGAGTGTGGATTAAACGTAACACTGATTATTTCAAACATCCAGATAATGTGGTTTTCAACAGCGGTCAGACAGGAAGCATCTATCCAATGAATATCACTGGAAACCTGAGTGAGAAGAACTGCACCACTGTATTTTCTAGTTTAATCACATCATATACAAACACATACTACTTCAGAATTGAGACTCCATTATTCAAGGCATCAGCTGTCTGTGATCTTCTGAATATAACAGTCAAAGGTAAGTGAGTCTTTTTTTGCTGCACAACCTTTTGAGCTGCTGTCATTTTACCGCGTCGGCCTCGTAAAAAACCCTCTGACTTACATCTTTAACATTTCCTCTATTATTTAATGTAAAGTCTTTGTTCCATTTTAAATCAGATTCTCCTCCGAGGCCCAGAATAGAAATCTCAGGTCCAACATTTCACATCATTCCGTGTAAAAATAACCTGAAATCATAGAATTTAATCACATATACGACAAAGTTCTATCATTTACCCATATTCCAATTGCTCACATTTTCTTGTATGCATGCAATTATAAAATATAGGCTAAAAATATAATGCAAATCAGTTAATTTGGTTGGTTTATAATAATTAACACTGATAATAACACTGATAATAGTGTTGGTTGTTTTTTTTTACTGTATTTAGTGTGAAATCTGTTTGATTTTCAACCACAGATTCTCCTCCAAAGCCCAGAATAGAAATCTCAGGTGAGCAGAAGGAGAAGGAGTCAGTCACTATAACCTGCTCAGCTGTCACTCCCTGTCCACACTCCCCTCCTACACTCACCTGGAACCAACAAGATGCTCAAAACCACATGGAGGAAAACTCAGATGGAACCTTTACAACTAAGATCCAGAAGAACATCAGGCTGACAGATGAACATGATGGAGACATCATCACCTGTTCTGCCAGATATCCTGTGAATGAAGGAGAAGACGTCAAGACAGCAGAGGAGAAAGTGACTCTCAGTGTTTCATGTAAGATTTATGGTTTGTGAGAATGTCAGTACATGATGATTAACCCCTTGACCTCCAGCCCTTTTTTAGGTTTAGGACATACCCATAGTAAGTAGAGTATGTCTGATGTTTTTTGTCAGTCGCTTCAAAAAAGCGACTTTTTACTGTAGTGTTTTGTGGCTGCTAGTTTACTGAGTTTTTGTCATAAAGCTACACTGATGGTACCGTTGGACTCGTCAAAGTCTCAGCTTTCATATGAGATGTCATTTGTTTGTGTAACATGAAGTATCAGAGCGCTAGCCATCAAAATGTGGAGAGTGGGTTGGCTTTATGATCGTATACCGATTTTCATATTTGTTAATTAATTAGCTTGGTGTTGGAGTTGTGTTTGGTGTGTGTAAATATGACTTATATGTGCTTGTAGTGGAGTTTCTCCTGTTTAATTTGATGTATAGCTTGACTATATTTGTACATGATTAGTGGAGCAATCTCACAGGGGGAAGCTGGAGTTTAACGGGTTAATGGGATTTCAGCTGATTTTTGTCTCATTTTCCTCAGATGCTCCTAAAGACACCTCAGCCAGGATCAGTCCATCAGATCCAGTGTCTCCAGGTTCCTGGGTGAACCTGACCTGCTCCAGCAGAGCCAAGCCTGATGTCAGCTTCACCTGGTTCCAGATCAGCAAAGATGGACCCAGGAAAGTATCTGAAGGAGACTTTTACAGATTCAACGTGACAGATGGAGGAGTTTATTACTGTGTGGCTGCAAATGATCTTGGAAATCAGACGTCATCAATGATTAATGTGACTCTTAAAGGTAAATGCAGAACTTTATAGGTGATCAAACATGTTATATTGATTAGAAAGTGACCATGGTGTTGTGTTGCAGGTGATGAACGGTTTAGGATTTTCATCGTTGAAGTTGCAGTGAAGACCCTGGCAATCATCATGCTCATCAGTACAATGGTCATTTTTGAGTGGTGAGACAAACATTTTGATGATTTGCAATTAATTAAAGTGTGGTTCTGATATATGATCATTGATATAGATCATTATTATAACAGCATATTCCTTTTATTCCAGTTGGTTAAGAACAAGACGCTCCACCAAACCAGTGAAGGTAACAAGTTCATTATCTGCTCAAGTTGATTAAAAATCCCCTCTGTGTGT
>CM060476.1:2513732-2578732 GCA_030544235.1 Lepturacanthus savala | reverse complement strand
AGGAAGGAAGGAAAATGTGAGAAAGGAAGGAAGGAAACAAGGAAGGAAGGGAGGAAGAAAGGAAGGAAGGGAACACGAGGGAAGGAAGGAAGGTGGGGGGCAAAGGAAGGAAGGAAAATGTGAGAAAGGAAGGAAGGAAGCAAGGAAGGAAGGGAGGAAGAAAGGAAGGAAGGAAAGAAGGAAACATGAGGAAGGAAAGGAAGGAAAAATGTGAGAAAGGAAGGAAGGTAGGGAGGGAAAGAAGAAAAAGGGAGGAAGGAAACGTGAGGAAAGGGAGGAAGAAAGGAAGGAAGGATACAGGAAGAAGGGTGTAGGAAAGAAGTAAGGAAGGAGGAGAAGGAAGGAAACAAGGAAAAATGTGAGAAAGGAAGGAAGGTAGGGAGGGACGAAGGAAGGAAGGAAACAAGGAAGGAAGGGAGGAAGAAAGGAAGGAAACATGAGGAGGGAAGGAAGCAAGGAAGGAAGGAAACAAAGAGGGGAGAAAGGTGTAGGAAAGAAGTAAGCAAGGGGGGAAGGAAGGAAAGAAGGAAACATGAGGAAGGAAAGGAAGGGAGGAAGGAAAAATGTGAGAAAGGAAGGAAGGTAGGGAGGGATGAAGGAAGGAAGGGGGAGGGAAAGAAGAAAAGGAAGGGAGGGAGGAAGAAAGGAAGGAAGGAAAGAAGGAAACATGAGGAAGGAAAGGAAAAATGTGAGAAAGGAAGGAAGGTAGGGAGGGAGGGAAGAAAAAGGGAGGAAGGAAACGTGAGGAAAGGGAGGAACAAAGGAAGGAAGGATACAGGAAGAAGGGTGTAGGAAAGAAGTAAGGAAGGAGAAGAAGGAAGGAAACAAGGAAAAATGTGAGAAAGGAAGGAAGGTAGGGAGGGACAAAGGAAGGAAGGAAACAAGGAAGGAAGGGAGGAAGAAAGGAAGGAAACATGAGGAAGGAAAGAAGGAAAAATGTGAGAAAGGAAGGAAGGTAGGGAGGGAGGGAAGAAAAAGGGAGGAAGGAAACGTGAGGAAAGGGAGGAACAAAGGAAGGAAGGATACAGGAAGAAGGGTGTAGGAAAGAAGTAAGGAAGGAGAAGAAGGAAGGAAACAAGGAAAAATGTTAGAAAGGAAGGAAGGTAGGGAGGGACAAAGGAAGGAAGGAAGGAAGGAAGGAAGGAAGGAAGGAAGGAAGGAAGGAAGGAAGGAAGGAAGGAAGGAAGAGTGAGAACGCGAGCGACAACATGAAGGTGAATAAATCCCATCACATAATTCCCCTTCACAATAAAAGCAGCTGAGCTCTCCTCCTTTATGTTTAACATTTATTGTACATATTGAAGCAGCAGCCTTTAATACTCTGCTGTCATTAATATCTATCAACAGTCACAGGCAGCAGTTTCAGGGGAAATGTGTCTCTGCTCAGTAATGGCCGCCGCCTTAATCAAAAGTCGGAGGCTCCATCAGAGGCTGCAGGTCTGGAGGGTCATTATTGACTTTTCCATCAGTCTGCATCACCCTCTAACCTCCCAGGATTCCTGCTCCTTGCTTTGTTTCCTAAAACCCGCTGTCGTTGTTGCTCTTATAAATGAGTGGAGACGGGTGGATTGGATGGAAAGAGGCCAGAGGCTACGGCTAATGCAATAGGAACGCTGTGGGGGAGGCGGCCTGACGGCGGCCTGACGGCGGCGGATCCCTGCACACGCTTTAATGGCGTGGCCCCGAGTTTAAAGAGAAACTCTGAGGTGTGTGGAAGGAAACACGATGTATGAGACGATGGTTGATACATGATACGATGCATGGGAAGAAACTCTGCTGATTCAGGCCTCAATATGAGGAAGGAAGGAAGGAAGGAAGGAAGGAAGGAAACGTGAGGAAGGAAGGAAGGAAGGAAGGAAATATGTGAGGAAGGAAGGGAGGGAGGGAGGGAGGGAGGGATGAAGGAAGGAAGGAAGGAAGGAAGGAAGAAAGGAAGGAAGGAAGGAAGGAAATATGTGAGGAAGGAAGGGAGGAAGGGAGGGAGGAAGGAAGGAAGGAAGGAAGGAAGGAAGGAAGGAAGGAGGGAAGGAAGAAAGGAAGGAAGGAAGGAAGGAAATATGTGAGGAAGGAAGGGAGGAAGGGAGGGAGGAAGGAAGGAAGGAAGGAAGGAAGGAAGGAAGGAAGGAAGGATTTGAGGAAGGAAGGAAGGAGATGGGGGAAGGAAAGAAGGATGGAAGGAAATATGTGAGGAAGGAAGGGAGGAAGGGAGGGAGGAAGGAAGGAAGGAAGGAAGGAAGGAAGGAAGGAAGGATTTGAGGAAGGAAGGAAGGAAGGAAGGAGAGGGGGGAAGGAAAGAAGGATGGAAGGAAATATGTGAGGAAGGGAGGAAATAAGGAAACATGTAAGGAAGAAAAGGAAGGGAGGGAGGGATGAAAGAAGGTAGGAAGAGAGGAAATGAGGAAGGAAAGAAGGAAGGAAGGTAGGAAGGGAGGGAGGGAGGGAGGGAGGGAGGGAGGGAGGGAGGGAGGGAGGGAGGGAGGGAGGGAGGGAGGGAGGGAGGGATGAAGGAAGGTAGGAAGAGACGAAACATTTGAGGAAAGAAGGAAGGAAAAATGTGAGGAAGGAAGGAAATAAGGAAATATGTAAGGAAGAAAAGGAAGGAAGGAAGGAAGGAAGGAAACGTGAGGAAGGAAGGAAGGAAACGTGAGGAAGGAAGGAAAGAAGGGAGAGAGGAACAAAGGAAAGGAAAACAAATGTGAGGAAGGAAGGGAGGAAATAAGGAAATATGTAAGGAAGAAAGGGAGGAAGGGAGGAAATGTGAGGAAGGAACGAATGAAGGAGGTAGGAAGAAGGAAGGAAGGGAGTGAGGAATGCAGGGAGGGAGGAAACGTGAGGAAGGAAGGAAGGAAGGGAGAAAATAAGGAAATATGTAAGGAAGAAAGGAACAAAAGAAGGTAGGAAGAGAGGATACATGTTAGGAAGGAAGGAAAGAAGCGAGAAAGGGAGGGAGAACCAAGGAAGGAGTAAGCGAGGAAGGAAGGAAGGAAACATGATAGGAAGGAAAGAAGGATGAATGTGAGGAAAGAAGGACATATGTTAGGAAGAAGGGGAGGAAGGAAGGGGGAGGGACAAAGGAAGGTAGGAAGAGAGGAAACATGAGGAAGGAAGGAAGGAAGGAAGGGCATGAGGAAAGGATTGAGGAAGGACGTATGAGACGTGTTCCTGCATCAGTTTGACGACACGACTGCGTGAAGAGCTGCTGCTGATTTATTCCTCAAGGAGCCATGAAGACACTTGTTTTGCCCCCATAGACACATGCATCTCATTCAGAGCACTTATCTAGAGAATCAATGAGCATCTGAGTGTGTGTGTGTGTGTGTGTGTGTGTGTGTGTTCCTCAGGCATCACTATGACCGTTTGTCACATCAAACCCAGACTTTTAACTAGACGTCATCAAGAGAGGAAGGAAATGTGAGGAAGGAAGGAAGGAAAGAAGGAAGGAAGGAAGGAAACATGTGAGGAAGGAATAAAGGAATTTTAAGTTGCATTAAAGTGTTGAATGGAAAATCTATGAGCATCTTAACATGAAGATAATTAGCCAGGCCTTTGTGTTAACATTCTTACTTAAATCTGCATCTATTGATCTTCATAACTTTCCATTTCTCTCCCACACATGCAGCACAGAGCGTCTGGAGTCGGATTCCTGCAGCATTTCTTATTCCAGAGCTCCAAGAGTTACAGCAGCACGGGCCGGAATACAAATAAACCCCAATAAATCAGGTGCATGCTTAAAGTAATTAATTAATTGATGTTATAGTCCAACAATTACACCGTTCAACCTCCTCACAGCCGGCGATGCCTGCTGCAAATTGCAATCTATAAACTAATCTACAGATTAGAAGCTATATATTACTCCAATATGGTCCAGTGCACATTATTGATCATGCTGTGCGGTAGAGGCGGCGTTTCTCCAGTAGGGGGAGATAGTGGTCTGGCAGGATCAGGTACAGTCCCAGACCTGGTTCTGGTCTCTGCCGTTTAGAGTTTTCCTCCCACACGTATTCAAGGAAAAAACAACCTTTTAAAGGTTATTAAAAGAGAAATAATGATGATTCTGTGAAATGACCTTAATGCACGACGTCAGATTGAGTTTTCTCAGGCTGCAAAACGCGTCTCTGATGAATATGATGATGTCGCCTGATGCAAATATTCAATTCACACCAAATCAATCGGATATCGGCCGAGAGGCGGTGAAGAAAAAGAACATAATTACTGTATCATGCGGAGCACAAACAGGAAGGAGCCGAGTTAATCCGATTTGATCTGATGTTTGCAGCAATTCGAAGGATAAACAGAGGGAAAAAGGCCAATATTTACACAATATGTGCATCTTTTGTGCAGATGTTAACTTTTAATGCAGCGTTTATTCAAAAGTAAACTTCTCCCGTTCACTTTCAGTCTTTAACCCAGAAGAAGCCGCTGTGATAATTGTGTCACTGGCCCTTTAAATGTTCTGGTTCTCATCCGGCTTTATCCTGAACTTGGTGGAATAGTTTGAATATTTCTTGAATTAATTTATATAAAACAAGTTCGTGATGACATCAGGCCTAGTTTAACATCTTCTGTAATGATCTTCAATGTGATTTCTATGATTTTATTCACTTTTTTTCCTGATTCAGGTCAATTTAGTCTTGTTTTAAGGTTTTAAATAAAGTATTTTTATCTGCAATTTTGCAATATTCTAACTATATTTGCTCTGTAACAGCAACAAACACTATAGTTTTATTATTATAATTGATTCTTTTGTTACTGAAGGTAAGTTTATTAATGATTATTGATATATAAAATGAATTAGGTGAACATTCTAGTGACATATCAGACTTTTGACCTTAAAATAGTCACGAAAAACCTCATGTGACGTATGACACAATAAGAAAAATGGTTATGAGTCACTCATGATTCACTTATTCTTGAATTAATAAAGTTTCTATTCAAATAATCTGTCTTTAAAGTGAAGCAGCAGAGATATAACTGTGATATATGTTGAGGAAATGCAAATAAAGACTAAATTAAAGCTAATTTTTAAGTTTTACTATACAAACTATGGAATTCCAATTAATGAATGAGTGCAGATTTAAAAAGGCACAGTTTGTAAGATTTAATATATATATAATAATGTTTAACATGATTTATTTGGATAATCTGGTTAATATACATCCAGGATATATCACCTAATAGATCATTGGTGTAATTACATCATATTATAATGTCTTAAAGGTGCAGTTCATCAGATTTAGTCGCATTATTAGGATCATATGATATTCATGTTAATAACATGTCTGCATTTAACCACAATTCTTCAATATATTGATATAAATCAGGCTTTTAACCCTAAAATAACCTCATGTGATGTATATGTCACAAGAAGAAAAATAACTAGCAAAGTTATAACTATATGTTGATTAAAATGCAAAAAAAAAGGACAATATATGCCCGATGTGACATATGTAATATATGTCGTTTTTTATCCTCCATAATTTCCCTTTAAGGAGAAATGAGTCCGGCTTCTTACGGGTTAAGATTAAGTTTGAAAGTTGCTCCATCACGGCCACAAAGTAGAAAAGTTAGCGTCCTAATATACAATTTAAACCATCCAGCGGCCTCATCTGCGAGTCTGCCGAGTGCAAACAATGGAGGCTGCGATGATAATAATGTCTGTCGCTAACAACGCTGAAGTGTGCATCACAACAGAGATGAAGTAAATGCTCCGCCACATTAACTTCAGATATGAGGCCCTCATAAGGAGGGACGTCATTGCTGCTTTTAGTCGCCTTGTCAGTGCTGCTACGGGGGGAAAGATATTACCGCCGCCGCCGCCGGAGAGATCCCGAGTAATCAGTCAACTTATTACGACGTGTCAGCGCAACCTCACACATCATTGTTTTCATTAGTTTTACTCTCGTAATGTCGTCTTCATCCTCCAGACAGATGGTAAAACAGTCAGTTACGACAGCAGCCGTTGTAAAAGTTTTATTGCAGCATCCAGACTGTGGAGAAGAGAGTTTCTCCATCAGTATCACAAGACTGGCATCTTCAATTGCTGCTGCTTATGTTGTATAGAGAATAAAACAATAAGGTTTAGTCAATTCAACGTAATAAGGTTTAGTCAATTTAATGCAATAAGGTTTAGTCAATTCAACGTAATAAGGTTTAGTCAATTCAACGTAATAAGGTTTAGTCAATTCAACGTAATAAGGTTTAGTCAATTCAACGTAATAAGGTTTAGTCAATTCAACGTAATAAGGTTTAGTCAATTCAACGTAATAAGGTTTAGTCAATTCAACGTAATAAGGTTTAGTCAATTCAACGTAATAAGGTTTAGTCAATTCAACGTAATAAGGTTTAGTCAATTCAACATAATAAGGTTTAGTAAATTTATTGCAATAAACTTTAGTAAATCAAATGTAAGAAGCTTTAGTCAATTCAAAGTAATAAGGTTTAGTCAATTCAACGTAATAAGGTTTAGTCAATTCAACGTAATAAGGTTTAGTCAATTCAACGTAATAAGGTTTAGTCAATTCAATGTAATAATGTTTAGTAAATCAAATGTAAGAAGCTTTAGTCAATTCAATGTAATAAGGTTTAGTCAATTCAATGTAATAAGGTTTAGTCAATTCAATGTAATAAGGTTTAGTCAATTCAACGTAATAAGGTTTAGTCAATTCAATGTAATAAGGTTTAGTCAATTCAACATAATAAGGTTTAGTAAATTTAATGCAATAAACTTTAGTAAATCAAATGTAAGAAGCTTTAGTCAATTCAAAGTAATAAGGTTTAGTCAATTCAACGTAATAAGGTTTAGTCAATTCAACGTAATAAGGTTTAGTCAATTCAACGTAATAAGGTTTAGTCAATTCAACGTAATAAGGTTTAGTCAATTCAACGTAATAAGGTTTAGTCAATTCAACATAATAAGGTTTAGTCAATTCAACGTAATAAGGTTTAGTCAATTCAACATAATAAGGTTTAGTAAATTTAATGCAATAAACTTTAGTAAATCAAATGTAAGACGGTTTAGTAAATTCAATGTAATACGGTTTAGTAAATCAAATGTTAGGTTTAGTAAATTCAGTGTAATAATGTTTAGATAATTCAACATAAGGCTTATAATAAATTTAACACATTAGTAAAATCAACGTAATAAGGTTTAGTCAATTTAACGTAATAAGGTTTAGTAAATTCAAAGTAATAAGGTTTAGTCAATTCAACGTAATAAGGTTTAGTCAATTCAACGTAAGAAGCTTTAGTAAATTCAATGTAATAATGTTTAGTAAATTAAATGTTAGGTTTAGTAAATTCAGTATAATGTTTAGATAATTCAACATAAGGCTTATAATAAATTTAACACATTAGTAAAATCAACATAATAAGGTTTAGTCAATTCAACATAATAAGGTTTAGTCAAATCAATGCAATAAACTTTATAGAATTAAATGTAAGAAGGTTTAGTAAATTCAACTTAATGTTTAGTAAATTAAATGTTTAGTAAATTCAGTGTAATGTTTAGAAAATTCAACATAAGGTTTATAGTAAATTTAACATACATTAGTAAATTCAATGTAATAATGTTTAGTAAATTCAATGTAATAATGTTTAGTAAATTCAACGTAATAATGTTTAGTAAATTCAACGTAATATGGTTTAGTAAATTCAACGTAATAATGTTTAGTAAATTCAACATAATAGGATTTAGTAAATTCAACGTAATATGGTTTAGTAAATTCAACGTAATAATGTTTAGTAAATTCAACGTAATATGGTTTAGTAAATTCAATGTAATAATGTTTAGTAAATTCAACGTAATAATGTTTAGTAAATTCAACGTAATAATGTTTAGTAAATTTAATGTAATAATGTTTAGTAAATTCAACAATGTTAGAATCCTCTACAGAAGTGTCAGAATCACTTTATTTTGATGTTACAGAGAAAATACAGTCACCTCACAATCCATAACCTTTGTGGTTGTAGAAATATTCCACATTTATTATCGTTTATAGCAGGAAAACTGACATTTAAGCACATTTGTTCTCTTTATGAATCAGAACGTTCAAAGGGAGATTTATAGCCTGCAATCTGATGATGATATATATTATATACGGACATATACAGTTCATTTAAATACTGTGTTTTTAACAATAAAACCATTATCCAGCCTGATCCAGGCTGTTTTTTTTCCTAGTATGGGAGTGACTGTATGAGTGGAAGTGGTGATTCATGTCCAACAGCAGCTGCTGCAGCATTAACTCCTCCTTCAGAACCACATGTCTCTAAATGCAGTAGATATTTACTGTTAAAACCAACCAGATGACCATAACACACAGAATTCTGACTGGTAAAACTCACTTTCTCACATATATTACATGTTATACAACAACTCAAATAGCTTCTCAGCTATGGTGCAACACCGTCCTACAGGTGAAATGTCACGGTTGTTAATATTTTAACAGTAAAACATTGAAAACAGTGTTTAAGCCAAAAAAAAAGAAAAGCATCATCATCATTTTCTCTGGTGAAGCATCACCACTTTTCTCTCTGCTGTAATGGTTTTAAAAACCAGACTTTACATCAATTCCTACGACAGCTCCTTTATCAGCAGTTTGTAGCGGCAGCGGTTTGATCACCTTTAGAGATTAATAAAAGTCATTCAGTAATTCATGGCTGCCTCGTATAAAATCAAAGAGGATGAGAGGTAATCAGAGTTTAAACAAATCAACATCTGCTTGCTGTGATTTACACGGATTGAGTAGGGAAGAAAAAAGTCTACACTCATAAAAAGGATTGAATTGAAAAGGTTACTTGCAAAATGACTGAAGTATTATCACCAAAATATATGTAAAGTATAAAAAGTACTAGTTATATGATGAGAGTAGAGTAGTATTACTCCAGTATTACTAGTAATACTGTGTACTGCATCATAATATATAAGTATATCATGTGTTTTTTAGAATCATACCAATAATAAACTATTTTTACATTGGACTTTTTTACACAACCTGCATAAGTGTGTTTAAGTAGCAAGAAAATCCCTCTTTAACCCCTTGACCTCCAGCCTTTTTTAGGTTTAGGACATACCCATAGTAAGTAGGGTATGTCTGATGTTGGTCGACACAAAACGACCATTTATTGATCTCAAATAAACATTTTCATCCCAAAACAGCAACAAAAAAACATTTTTTGTCAGTCGCTTCAAACAAGCGACTTTTTACTGTAGTGTTTTTTGGCTGCTAGTTTACTGAGTTTTTGTCATAAAGCTACACTGATGGTACCGTTGGACTCGTCAAAGTCTCAGCTTTCATATGAGATGTCATTTGTTTGTATAACATGAAGTATCAGAGCGCTAGCCATCAAAATGTGGCGAGTGGGTTGGCTTTATGATGGTATACCGATTTTCATATTTGTTAATTAATTAGCTTGGTGTTGGAGTCGTTTGATTAGATGAATGTATGTGTTTTACAAATAAACCTTTACTCCGCTACTTTGCTTTGAGTCGAGATTTGAAAGAACCTATTTTCTCTTGGGGTTTTACCTCTAAACAGAACCTGAAACTATAGTTTTCATTGTTTAGAAAGTTTGAATGATCTGAATTATAGAGTTTCTTTCCAAATAACCAGTGAAACACTGAATACAGCAGTTTCAAGCCAATAATCTGTGTTTCTCCGACGCTGTTCGTTGCTGCTACTCAAGCTAATGCTAACGTTTTTTCTGCTTGTTGCTCCGATAACTTAACCCCTTGACCTCCAGCCCTTTTTTAGGTTTAGGACATACCCATAGTAAGTAGGGTATGTCTGATGTTGGTCGACACTAAACGACCATTTATTGATCACAAAAATCACAAAATTTTCATCCCAAAACAGCAACGTCATTTGTTTGTGTAGCATGAAGTATCAGAGCGCTAGCCATCAAAATGTGGAGAGTGGGTTGGCTTTATGATCGTATACCGATTTTCATATTTGTTAATTAATTAGCTTGGTGTTGGAGTTGTGTTTGGTGTGTGTAAATATGACTTATATGTGCTTGTAGTGGAGTTTCTCCTGTTTAATTTGATGTATAGCTTGACTATATTTGTACATGATTAGTGGAGCAATCTCACAGGGGGAACCTGGAGTTTAACGGGTTAAAATCTTTAAAAAAAAGGATGGACGACTCAAAGGACTCCGTCATTACTGAAATTAAAGCCGTTTCTGTCAATGCAACAAAAAAAGCCTTGAGAATTCCCAGCGGGGCTTCGGGATAAAATCAAATCGGAGACCTTGACCTGCTCGGGGCTCGCTGTGCATGTTGGCAGGCAATCAGATGTCGCTCTGCTCTGACTGCCTTGATAAGTAAGAGCCACCGGGGAGAAAAACCACGGTGTTAAACTGTGGAAAAAAAAAGAAAAAGGAGAAAGAGACCTTCAGTCAAAAATGAGGAAATAGAAATGACCTTCTGGGGTAATAACCAGCGGAGTATGGAAAAGGTCAGAGTCAGGGGAGCAGGCGAGTGGAACAGCTATGACAGACATGGGAAAAGAGAAAAAAGCGTCTCCCACAGGATGTTCAGAATTTACGTCGAGCGAAGAGAAAAAGGTAACGGAAACGGAGGGAAAATGACAGGAGTGAAGGGGAAAAAAACCAGGCGGCTGGAGACATCAGATAAGAAGCTGAAAAACAAGAGCAGCTTAATGGAGAAGTTCAGAATTCTATTAGAGGAGGAGCACGACGACGACAGGCAGGACAAGGACGGAGGGTTTGGAGAAGAAAAGACAAATGACTGATACAAATCAATAATTGGGCTCAAAAAGGGAGATTAAAGCACGAGTGGATGTAAAAAAATACTTTAGTGCATGTTTAGACATTTAAAGGGCACTTTAGTGCATGTTTAGACATTTAAAGGGCACTTTAGTGCATGTTTAGACATTCAAAGGGCACTTTAGTGCATGTTTAGACATTTAAAGGGCACTTTAGTGCAGGTTTAAACATTTAAAGGGCACTTTAGTGCATGTTTAGACATTCAAAGGGCACTTTAGTGCATGTTTAGACATTTAAAGGGCACTTTGGTGCATGTTTAAACATTTAAAGGGCACTTTAGTGCATGTTTAAACATTTAAAGGGCACTTTGGTGCATGTTTAAACATTTAAAGGGCACTTTAGTGCATGTTTAAACATTTAAAGGGCCCTTTAGTGCATGTTTAGACATTCAAAGGGCACTTTAGTGCATGTTTAGACATTTAAAGGGCACTTTAGTGCATGTTTAAACATTTAAAGGGCACTTTAGTGCATGTTTAAACATTTAAAGGGCCCTTTAGTGCATGTTTAGACATTCAAAGGGCACTTTAGTGCATGTTTAGACATTTAAAGGGCACTTTAGTGCATGTTTAAACATTTAAAGGGCACTCTAGTGCATGTTTAAACATTTAAAGGGCACTTTGGTGCATGTTTAAACATTTAAAGGGCACTTTGGTGCATGTTTAAACATTTAAAAGGGCACTTTAGTGCATGTTAGACATTTAAAGGGCACTTTAGTGCATGTTTAAACATTTAAAGGGCACTTTAGTGCGTGTTTAGACATTTAAAGGGCACTTATAGACATTTAAAAGGGCACTTTAGTAAGCTTTTTGACATTTAAATGGAAGAGAATTTAAGACATTTAAAAGGGCACTTTAATGCACTTTTCCACATTTAAAGGGGCACTTTAGACATTTAAATGGGTGTTTTAGTGCACATTTAAAGAGGAGAGTTTTAAGTTTTGACATTTTAAAGGACATTTTTAGACATTTAAAACTTTACACTTTAGTAAGCTTTTTGACATTAAAAGGGCACTTTAGGGAACGTTTTGACATTTAACGGAAGAGAATTTTAGACATTTAAAAGGCCACTTTTAGACATTCAAAGGGGCACTTTAGCACGCCTTTAGACTTTTAAAAAGGGCACCTTAGTGCACGTTTAGACTTTAGACTTTTAAAAAGGGCACTATATTTAACAGAGATTTAAAAAGGGCACTATATTTTGACATTTAAAAAGGGCACTTTAGTTCATATTTTGACATTTTAAAGGAGGGGAATTGAATGCATGTTTTGACATTGAAATATTTAAATATTAAAGGTCACCTAACTGCACATTGACTTTTAAAATAGTGATAATCTTCAATAATTATGCATAAAAGGGAGATTAAAGCAAGTTAAAAAAATAAATAAATAAAAAAACAGGAGAATTTGGACGGAGAATCAAAGTGTTTTTCATTTTTCCTGCATTAACAGATCATTATTTCTCTGTGACTTTTGGCAGCCGGAGAGATAATAGAAGTCAAAGGATAAAAAAACTGATTTTTAACTCAGAGATTTACTCAGAGATTTACACATCAATAACTATAATACTAATGTTTATTATTATTATTGTTGTTTTAACGGTTTTTCCCCCGGATGAGAACTAAAATATCATAGAGAGCCACATGGTGGTGGTTTGTTCTGTGTGTGTGTGTGTGTGTGTGTGTGTGTGTGTGTGTGTGTGTGTGTGTGTGTGTCAGCGTTGGGGGGAAATTAAGGCTGGCTGAACAGATGGCTCCCTCTGTGACCTCACAATGGTGGTCTGCATTCAGCCGTGACATGGCTGCTATGTCTTTGCTGGAGCAATTTTACTATATGGCAAATGGTGAGTTCATTTCTAGCAGTGGTGTGGACACATTATTGGGGGGAGGGGTGTGTTTTATGTATATTATACATCAATCATATGTGAACTTAGTCTAACTGGATTATTATGAGGATCAGTGTCAGAGTTGTGTAGATTTAACTTGTGGAATTTAGAGTTTTCAGACACTTTACTGCACCTATTCTAACATTTCAAAAGGGCATTTTAGTGCATGTGTAGACTTTCAAAAGGGGAACTATGGTGCATGTTTAAAGGGCACTTTAGAGCAGGTTTGGGAATATAAAAAGGGCACTTTAGTGCACTTTTAAATGTCAAAATGTGTGAATGTCAAAGGCACTTGAATGCACTTTTTCCATATTTAAAAGGGCACTTTAGACTTATAAATTTGATAGGGCCCTTTTGTGCATGTTTTGACATTTAAAGGGCATTTTAGGCATTTAAATGGGTGCTTTAGTGCACTTTGACATTAAAAAAAGGTTGCTTTTGCACACATTTTGACATTTAAAAGGGCACTTTAGACATTTAAACATTTAATAGGGCCCTTTTGTGCATGTTTAGACATTTAAAAAGGGCAATATAGTACATGTGTAGACATTTAAAAGGGCACTTTAGACTTATAAATTTAATAGGGCCCTTTTGTGCATGTTTTGACATTTAAAGGGCACTTTAGGCATTTAAAAGGGTGCTTTAGTGCACTTTGACATTCAAAAAAGGCACTTTAGCTCACATTTTGACATTTAAAAGGCACTTTAATGTGCACTTTTGACTTGTAAAAGGGCACTTTAGTGCACATTTTGACACACACTTTTGGGCATTTAAAAAGACAATACACATTTTGACATTTTAAAGGGTTTAAAAAGGACAGTTTAATGCACTTTTTCCATATTTAAAAGGGCACTTTAGACTAAAAAATTTGATAGGGCCCTTTAGCACACACTTTGACATTTAAAAGGCATTTTAATGCACTTTTCGACATTTAAAAGGGCACTTTAGACTTTTAAACATTTAATAGGGCCCTTTTGTGCATGTTTAAAAAGGGCACTTTAGTGCATGTTTTAAAATTTCAAAGGATGCTTTAGTGCACATTTGGGCATTTAAAAAAGACAATGCACATTTTGACATTTTAAAGGGTTTAAAAAAGACAGTTTAATGCACTTTTTCCATATTTAAAAGGGCACTTTAGACTTAAACATTTAATAGGGCCCTTTTGTGCATGTTTTGACATTTAAAGGGCACTTTAGGCATTTAAAAGGGTGCTTTAGTGCACTTTGACATTCAAAAAAGGTTGCTTTAGCACACATTTTGACATTTAAAAGGGCACTTTAGACATTTAAACATTTAATAGGGCCCTTTTGTGCATGTTTAGACATTTAAAAAGGGCAATGTAGTGCATGTGTAGACATTTAAAAGGGCACTTTAGATTTAAAAATTTGATAGGGCCCTTTTGTGCATGTTTTGACATTTAAAGGGCACTTTAGGCATTTAAAGGGGTGCTTTAGTGCACTTTGACATTCAAAAAGGCACTTTAATGCACTTTTTGACATTTAAAAAGGGCACTTTAGACTTTTAAACATTTAATAGGGCCCTTTTGTGCATGTTTAAAAAGGGCACTTTAGTGCATGTTTTAAAATTTCAAAGGATGCTTTAGTGCACATTTGGACCTTTAAAAAAAGACACAATACACATTTTGACATTTTAAAGGGTTTAAAAAGGACAGTTTAATGCACTTTTTCCATATTTAAAAGGGCACTTTAGACTTATAAATTTGATAGGGCCCTTTTGTGCATGTTTTGACATTTAAAGGGCACTTTAGGCATTTAAATGGGTGCTTCAGTGCACATTTTGACATTTAAAGAGGGGAATTTAATGCAGGTTCTGACATTTTAAAGGGCATTTAAAAAGGGCACTTTAGTGCATGTTTTAAAATTTCAAAGGATGCTTTAGTGCACATTTGGATATTTAAAAAAGACAATGCACAGTTTGACATTTTAAAGGGTGCTTTAGTGCCGTATATGACATTTAAAAAGGACAGTTTAATGCACTTTTCCATTTTAAAAGGGCACTTTAGACTTAAACATTTGATAGGGCCCTTTTGTGCATGTTTATACATTTAAAGGGCACTTTAGTGCATGTTTTCACGTTTAAAAGGGCACTTTAGACATTTAAATTGGCATTTTAGTGCACTTTTTTGACTTGTAAAAGGGCGCTTTAGTGCACATTGACATTTAAAAGGCACTTTAATGCACTTTTCCACATTTAAAAGGGCACTTTAGACATTTAAACATTTAATAGGGCCTTTTGTGCATGTTTAGACATTTAAAAAGGGCAATTTAGTGCATGTTTGAAAATTTCAAAGGATGCTTTAATGCATATATGGACATTTAAAAAATACAATGCACATTTTCACATTTTAAATGGTGCTTTTAGTGCTGTTTATGACATTTAAAAAGGACAGTTTAATGCACATTTAGACTCTATAAAAGGGCACTTTAGTGCATGTTTGACAGTTCAAAAAGAGGGACTTTACTGCAGGTTTTGACATTCAAAAGGGAACTTTAAAAAAGAGGGGACTAATGCATATTATTGTTGTAGGCATTTAAAATGCAGGTTTAGACATTTAAAAAGGGCACTTTAGTGCATATTTTACATTTAAAAAGGACAATTTCTGCATGTTTTCACATTTAAAAGGCTCTTTAGTGCACAGCAGCCTCAGGAGTCACTCAGGCTCCGGTTTCCTCCCCAGGACTTTTACTGATCTTCAGATCGGTGGACGACGACTCTGCCTCCCGAGCAGCAGCCGATACTCGAGCGAGTTTTCCCTTCGGAAGTCGATCCTGGCTCAATATTCAACTCACACAAGTGTGTGACGTGGAAACTTTGAAGCCTCCAGTGCACAAACACGGAGAACAGGACTCGTTCAGCTCCGGGAACTAAATATATACATATTTGTAGACGCAGGGAATTTTAAATGAGGGTGAAGAAGTCGATTTGCTTGATTTCTGAGATGAAAAACTTCTGACTCCTTTTAAAATATTATATTATTGTTCATTTTTAACACTAACAAATGCGTCTAAGAGCAGTATTACTGCAGTTTTTGTAGTAATACTGTAGTACTGCATCATAATATCTCAGTATATCGTGTTTTTATGGAATAAAAAGGCACTTTAGTGCATATTTTACTGCATTTAAGAGGGGAATTAAATGCATGTTTAGACATTTAAAAGGACCCTAGTTACAATTCCAGCCCAAATTGGGCTTTTATAAGATGATTTTTAACATTATTATGGATTAATACAACTATATATGTGCTGGTAATAGTAGAGCTGCGATGATCAATCAACTATCATGTTATCAAAAGCTATTCTGATCATCGATTATTCCATTTGAAGCAGTTTTAAGAAGAAAATGTCTA
Source organism: Lepturacanthus savala (assembly GCA_030544235.1). Classification (NCBI taxonomy): domain Eukaryota; kingdom Metazoa; phylum Chordata; class Actinopteri; order Scombriformes; family Trichiuridae; genus Lepturacanthus; species Lepturacanthus savala. The sequence goes on along the minus strand of CM060476.1, from coordinate 2,562,697 downwards.
AATTCTCTGGTTCCAGCTTCTCTTCTCTTCTCATTTCCTGGTTTCTTTATTCTTCTATAACAGTAAACTGATTATTTTGGGTTGTTTAAACTTAATAAACTTCACTTTTTGGGTGAAAATACACTAAAACGCTCGTCTCAGGCCTTCAATACATCTATTTTACACACATTTCTTTCACAAATTCACAAACGGTGATAAATAAATTACAAGAAGTTGTGTTGCTGTGAGCAGTTCACATCAAACACTGTTCATGTCTTTATGCAGAAACCGTCAGAAGGAAAAGGACTGAGGTCAGATTCTACAGTCACCCGCTTCTGTTTTCATCACGTCTTTGATTTTCTTTGTTGTAAACCGTTTCCCGGCAGCGTTTTCTCAGTCTGAGCGTGTGTGTTTAGGCTCTCTTGTGTTTCTTATGAGCTGGTCTCTGCAGTAAAGTGATGCTGCTGCTGTAAATCCCCCTGAAGGAGCTCGTTGCTCTAATCCCTTTGTTGGAATCTGGAATGCAAATCCAGCGTCTTCCGCTGCCTCGTCTGACACGTGGAGCTCCTGATGCTGCAGCGTTAAGCATCTCATCTCAAACTTTGATTTATATTAATTCATGATAATAATTTCAGATTTTATTATATAAAAAGGCTCGCTTCTTAAAAAGGTAACCCTTATACTCCTTAAAAGCATGCATTGTAAAAACAACATGATGGAAATGTGTTTAGATAGAATTTAAGCTCCAATCTAATTGATGCATAGAGAACATCATGAATCTAAGCTGTTGATAGAAATGTCAGCAAACCTTGATATGTAAAAAAAAAATGAATTTTTAGGTGAAAAATGCATGCTAAAGTGCCCTCTAGGACCAAAACGTGTGCTAAATTGCCCTTTTGGAAGCCTAAAATGAAAGCTAAAGTGCCCTCTTGGAGGCTAAAATGCATGCTAAAGTGCCCTCTAGGACCAAAACATGTGCTAAATTGCCCTTTTGGAAGCCAAAAACATGCTAAACTGCTCTCTTGGGAGCTAAAATGCATGCTAACGTGCTCTCAAGGAGCTAAAATGCATGCTAAAGTGCCCTCTAGGACCAAAATGTGTGCTAAATTGTCCTTTTGGAAGCCTAAAATGCATGCTAAAGTGCCCTCTTGGGGGCTAAAATGCATGCTAAAGTGCCCTCTTGGGGGCTAAAATGCATGCTAAAGTGCCCTCTTGGGAGCTAAAATGCATGCTAAAGTGCCCTCTAGGACCAAAACGTGTGCTAAATTGTCCTTTTGGAAGCCAAAAACATGCTAAACTGCTCTCTTGGGAGCTAAAATGCATGCTAAAGTGCCCTCTTGGGAGCTAAAATGCATGCTAAAGTGCCCTCTTGGGAGCTAAAATGCATGTTAAAGTGCCCTCTAGGACCAAAACGTGTGCTAAATTGTTCTTTTGGAAGCCTAAAATGCATGCTAAAGTGCTCTCTTGGGAGCTAAAAAGCTTGTTAAGGTGCCCTCAAGTAGCCGAAATGCATGCTAAACCGCCATATTGGGAGATAAAAAGCCTGTTAAAGTCGATATTTATATAACAAAATATGTCTAAAGTGCCCTCTTCAATGGCGAAGACATGCTATATGTGTCCTTTGTGTTTAGAAGGCTGTGCATGCTACTAATACACAATGATTAAGTTTGATTTTAACAGATTTAAAGCTGGCTGTTTTACTCCAGATACACATCCATGTGCAAATATTGAGTTGACTGCAAATTGCAAAAAAAACTGCATGACAGAAAAACTAATTTGATTCTCTCAACAAAGTTTGAACTTTTGTTTAATAAAAGAAAAAGTTGATTGAAGTCAGGACCCATCCAAAGAGTTTTATTGTTAAACGTATACTCTATGACAGCGTAGGGGAAATTAATTACTGCCGGTTGTGTGATATCACCGTCAGAGACAAGTGAATGAAGTCAAGATAATTGTTTATTATACCGATGATGTAGTGGTAAATAGTCTTGTCAAGAAAGTCTTTGGATCTCAGAGCTTACAGGGAGATTTTGTGATCAAGGGGCATCAGCCAGTTCAATCCCCCCGTGGAGTCCAGATATGTGATGGCTCTGCAGAGGAGGAGGAGGAGGAGGAGGAGGAGGAGGAGGAGGAGGAGGAGGAGGAGGGGCGTGTCCAACCACAGGGCGAAGAGAGATCAAATGTTTTTAATAAGACAGCAGCGAGGTGATAGGTTAACAATGGAGGCGTGTCTCCGTGCAGATGTGAACAGCTGATTTCTGAAATGACGTCCTGCAGAATGACAGAAAGGAAATAAGGGAATAAGCATGAAACTGTCTGTAGATGTGCAGTTTTAGAATTAATTGAGCATGCACAAACTTTTTGGTATAAATAATCACTTTATAACACGTTTTAGCTTCCAAGACGGCACTTTAACCTGCGTTTTAGCACCTAGAGGGAACTTTAGCACACATTTCAGCTTCCAAAAGGACAGGTTAGCACACATTTTGGTCCTAGAGGGCACTTTAGCATGCATTTTATGCTTCCAAAAGCACAATTTAGCGAATGTTTTGATCCTAGAGGGCACATTAGCATGCATTTAAGCTCCTAAGAGGGCACTTTAACCTGCGTTTTAGCACCTAGAGGGAACTTTAGCACACATTTCAGCTTCCAAAAGGACAGGTTAGCACACATTTTGGTCCTAGAGGGCACTTTAGCATGCATTTCAGCTCCCAAGAGGGCACTTTAGCATGCATTTTATGCTTCCAAAAGGACAATTTAGCGAACGTTTTGGTCCTAGAGGGCACTTTAGCATGCATTTTAGCTCCCAAGGGGGCACTTTAGCATGCATTTTATGCTTCCAAAAGGACAATTTAGCTAACGTTTTGGTCCTAGAGGGCACTTTAGCATGCATTTTAGCTCCCAAGGGGGCACTTTAGCATGCATTTTATGCTTCCAAAAGGACAATTTAGCTAACGTTTTGGTCCTAGAGGGCACTTTAGCATGCATTTTAGCTCCCAAGAGGGCACTTTAACCTGCATTTTAGCACCTAGAGGGAACTTTAGCACACATTTCGGCTTCCAAAAGGACAGGTTAGCACACATTTTGGTCCTAGAGGGCACTTTAGCATGCATTTTAGCTTCCAAGGGGGCACTTTAGCATGTATTTTATGCTTCCAAAAGGACAATTTAGTGAACGTTTTGGTCCTAGAGGGCACTTTAGCATGTATTTTAGCTCCCAAGAGGGCTCTTTAGCATGCATTTTAGCTCCCAAGAGGGCACTTAAACCTGCATTTTAGCACCTAGAGGGAACTTTAGCACACATTTCGGCTGCCATGAGGGCACTTTAACATGCATTCTTGCACCATGCATCATGCATTTCTGCAATATAGGGCCACAAGGGGGCAACCCTAGAAAAAAAACTCCTAGTCATTAGAATAAAATGTCCTTTAATACATATCTAAAGAGGGTCTTTAAAGGGACAGTCTGTGGTTACTGGTGACCTCTAGTGGTGGGGTTGCAGATTGCAGCCAACTTTCCAAGCAGGTAGGAAAATATAAAAAACACTAAATGGCATTTCTAGTCATTTGTCCATTCTGGGCTACTGTAGAAACACAATTCTTATTTTGATTATATAGTAATTAAAACATACTATCTCCTCTAGATGCTGCTAAATCGTACTTGCTGTGTAACATCAAGTGTAAACTGAGATGTTCTATATAAGAGAACTCTATAATCTGATATTAAAGACTTGTCTGCTGCAATGAAACAGTTCTTTAATGTTGGAGAAATTGCCAAATTAACATTTGCCCCGATAGAAGCTCTTAGCCGTGCCCCGCGACGCCTCTTGTGCAATAAACCTTTTTTGTTGCAGAGTTGCCGCGGTAACTGGGACTCTGTAAGACGTTGTACTCATAACTTCTCTTCGAGTTCTCATTTGATCTCTATTGCTGCATTAATATGGTTTCCCCGGCGCCCTCATTAAACTTCAAAAATACTTTTGAAGGCAAAAAAAATAACTAGCAGATGAACTATCCACTAGAATTTATGAACGAACACGAGATTGCTCCCGAGTTTCATCACACGCTCCCCCCCAAAAAAACAACATGCAATTAAAGCGCTATTATATCACTGAGCTATCGCTATTCAACAGAATAGCTCCCCCTCCCCCACACTTCTGCTGAGCTTTGAGAACAACAGACAACATTCGTTAGCATGCTAATTGTTAGCAGCCCTTCCAGTGCACATTGTAGCTGAAGCTAGCTAGTTTAAAGGCTAATCTGGGTATCTGCTTTAATGCTTGAGTGATTGAGTGCAGTTGTCAGCAGCGTTTGACAGCCTGAGACGTGCCCCGAGCCTTGAGGGGGGGTTTTATTGATTCAACACCGCTGTCCCCGGCCATGACAGAAGATATGTCCATACATTTAGACTCATCAAGGGTTTATTCTGAAAACTGCAAGCTCCCACTGCTGGCTTCCCCCCCCCAGCAGATGAAAGTACAACGAAATCTCCGAGGGACGAGGGGACTTCATCATATTCGTTTTTTGTACTTGACACACTGTCAAAAGTATTTGACACCAGTCTTCCGGTCAGGACATGGTTATGAATATTAAATCATGGCGGTTGAAGGAAATACAGCAGCATTTTTCAGTGGAGACAATAGATGTTTCTGGATGGAACAAATGATTGTCTTGACAGGAAAAGACCTATAGTATAAAAATGCATTACTTCTGATGGTTTTTAGCCTAGCTTACCTGCTAGACCACGACCATAAGCAAGTCTAGACCTTAACCCCTTGAACTACCATACCCATAGTAAGTAGGGTATGTCTCTGGATGTTGGTCGACACAAAACAACCATTTATTGATCTCAAATAAAAATTTTCATCCCAAAACAGCAACAAAAAAACCCACATTTTTTGTCAGTCGCTTCAAACAAGCGACTTTTTACTGTAGTGTTTATTGGCTGCTAGTTTACTGAGTTTTTGTCATAAAGCTACACTGATGGTACCGTTGGACTCGTCAAAGTCTCAGCTTTCATATGACATGTCATTTGTTTGTATAACATGAAGTATCAGAGCGCTAGCCATCAAAATGTGGCGAGTGGGTTGGCTTTATGATCGTATACCGATTTTCATATTTGTTAATTAATTAGCTTGGTGTTGGAGTTGTGTTTGGTGTGTGTAAATATGATTTATATGTGCTTGTAGTGGAGTTTCTCCTGTTTAATTTGATGTATAGCTTGACTATATTTGTACATGATTAGTGGAGCAATCTCAGTGTCTCCCCACCGGGGGAAACGTGGAGTTTAACAGGTTAAACGCAAAAGGTGATTCTACAGAAAACAACTTCCTCACTACAACAGATCACTCTCCATCTTCTTTAGAGATTAAAAGCTGAAGAAATGATCAAACGTTCTTTGGAATTAAAAGAGCAGAAAGACCTACCGAACAGGCTTTTGGTATCGTTCAATAAACAGGATGTGGGGAGTTTTATTGTGAAAGGAAAAGACAGGAAGGGTTCTGGTTGTTCGGGAGTTAATTTGTTATTCTACATTTTTTCAACATTTTAAAAAGTCTGTTTAGCATTATATTATCAAATACCTCAGACTCAATTACAAAAAAGTTTAGCTAGGTAGCTAGCCACTGCTAGCATCATTTGATGTAGCCGCTAAAGCGTAATTAGCCTAGCAATAGAGATTAAGAAGAAAGAATTGGAGGAGAAAATTAGAGATGTTCTTTCCAAAATAAAAGCCACAAACAATAAAACCACCCCCAACACTAGTAGAGAAAGTTAAGCTTGCATTATAAACGGAGGCTAATCTTTCTTAATCTTCCTTAATTTACCACGATTCTCTTCACCTACAGATGTTTAAGGCAGATCACATCACAACTATTACAACCATTTAGATTAATATGATCTTTCTGATGAGAAATAAGTCACATTAATTGGTATGCATTACCTTTTATTCTATATTTATTGCTACTAGACTCTCTTGGCATCTTAAATGGGTCTTAATTACTCTTCCTTATGTTTTTCATGTATATATTAAATACTTTATTGTATTTTACTCTGTCCATAATTCCATATTTTTACTGTATTTTATGTCTAGTCTTTTATTAGCACTGAATATTGGGCTGACAACATACTATTCTTGAATTATGTTATTAATTTGGTTTCACAAATGATCTTTTCATTGATGCCTTTGTTCAAAGGCCAGTTTTTCTGCTTTTATACCATCGCCAGGGACAAAACAGGAGTAAAGGGTTGAAACTCTACATTGCACAAGTCATCCTGTTAAACATGGTGATATCAAACCCCAGATTAGACAAATCCAATCGTGTAATTTCCAGCATAAAACGTGATTTCCAACTCCAACCAATCAGTCCAAAACACCAACCTGCTTGGGATTCTTTCATTAAAAATGGACGCAGCGCCCCCTGGATGGTTCATGGGGAGCCCCAAAGCAGCAGATCCCAACATCCAAACACTTTAATTATTTAAACTTCACGCGCTTTGATGCATCATCAAACCCAAACTCCTCTCAACGTTAGAGGGATTCTGACAGTAAAGGTGACCCGAAGGCCACTGCTCCCCCCCGGTGAAGTCAGATTAAAGCTTCATGTATACTGTAGAAGCGTGGAGGTGACCTAGCCTGGGGCCTAGAAATGAACACTCCTCCCCTGTGTTTTTTAGCATAAATTCCTGCAGCGCTAAGGGCGGCTAATGAGAAAAGGTGAATCGAGGAATGGCTCGCATACGCCGATCTGCCACTCTCGCTCGGAATCGCCGCCGACAGGGACGGAGGCCGGCTGAATCCGTAATGACGCTCCGGAGTAGCGTAGCCATTAGTAGCGGATCCTTTACTAGCTCGCCGTTTCCCGCACAGCTGTCGTATGAGGGCGTCTGTCAGAGAGACCGGGAGCCACGAGTTCAATCGCTTCCTTACTCTCGCCGCCGACCCCCGAGGTTTTGTCAGATGTGTGGAATAAAAAAAAAAAAAAGAGAAGGGAGGCAGAGACAAAGCGTAGCCTCGAGGCAAAGTCGCCTCAGGAATCAATGATGGAGGAAAAAAAAAAAGGTTTCTTTTATTTCACTTGCATGCATGTACTGTATGGATGGTACAGTATACATGACTTATTAGAAGCTGTCTGATGTAACAACTCCTCTCTGCAGGAGAGATTGTTAAAAAAGACATTTCAGTGGCGTGCACAGGCTTTTTGAAGGGCAGGGGTGAAAAGGAAAAAAAGGGCACATATAATGTGTCTTTGCAACAGAGGAGAGCACTTTAGCAAACATTTTGGCTCCCAAGAGGATACTTTAGCACATGTTTCGGCTCCTACAGGGCACTTTAGTGCATTTTTTGGCCCCTAGAGGGCACTTTATTCCACATTTTAGCTCACAAGAGGGTAATTTTTGTACATGTTTTGGCTCCACAAGGGCACTTTAGCATGCATTTTGATTCCTAGCGGGTATGCTAGCACACATTTTCGCTCCTAGAAGGAACTTGAGCTCACTTCTGGCTCCATGAAGGCACTTTAGCACATGTTTTGGCTCAATGAGGGCACTTTATCATGCATTTTTGGCTCCCAAGGGTACTTTAGCATGTGTTTTGGATTCCAAAAGGGTACTTTGGCAAGCATTTTGGCTCCCAAGAGGGTACTTTAGCTCATGTTCTGGCTCCTACTGGGCACTTTAGTGCATTTTTTGGCTCCTAGAGGGCACTTTATTCCATATTTTACACCCAAGAGCATACTTTAGTGCATGTTTTGGCCCCTAGGGGGCACTTTACCATGTGTTTTGGCCCCTAGAGGGCACTTTATTCCCCATTTTAGCTCACAAGAGGGTAATTTTTGCACATGTTTTGGCTCCATGAGGGCACTTTAGCATGCATTTTTGGCTCCTGAGGGTACTTTAGCATGTGTTTTGGCTTCCAAAAGGGTACTTTAGCAAGCATTTTGGCTCCCAACAGGGTACTTTAGCACATGTTCTGGCTCCTACTGGGCACTTTAGTGCATTTTTTGGCTCCTAGAGGGCACTTTATTCTACATTTTACCCCCAATAGCATACTTTTGTGCATGTTTTGGTCCCTAGGGGGCACTTTACCATGTGTTTTGGCCCCTAGAGGGCACTTTATTCCCCATTTTAGCTCACAAGAGGGTAATTTTTGCACATGTTTTGGCTCCTGAGGGTACTTTAGCATGTGTTTTGGCTTCCAAAAGGGTACTTTAGCACATGTTCTGGCTCCTACAGGGCACTTTAGTGCATTTTTGGCTCCTAGAGGGCACTTTATTCCATATTTTACGCCCAAGAGCATACTTTAGTGCATGTTTTGGCCCCTAGAGGGCACTTTATTCCCCATTTTAGCTCACAAGAGGGTAATTTTTGCACATGTTTTGGCTCCACAAGGGCACTTTAGCATGCATTTTGGCTCAGAGAGTACACTTTAGTACATTATGTGCTCCCAGGAAGGCACTTCAGCATGAATTTTGGCTCCTAGCACGTATGCTAGCACACATTTTCGCTCCTAGAAGGAACTTGAGCTCACTTCTGGCTCCATGAGGGCACTTTAGCACATGTTTCAGCTCAATGAGGGCACTTTATCATGCATTTTTGGCTCCTGAGGGTACTTCAGCAACCTTTTTGGCTCCTAGTGAGCGCCTTAGCTCACTTATGACTCTGTGAGGGCACTTTAGCATGCGTTTTGGTTTTTGCAGGGCACTTAAGCTCACTTCTGAGGGCACTTCAGCATGCGTTTGGCTCCTAGAGGGCAGTTTAGTTCATGTTTTGGCTCCCAAAAACGCATTTTGGCTCCTATACGGCCTTTTAGTACAGGTTTTGCCTTCATGGGGGCACTTTAGTATGCCATGTGTCTCCTAGAAGATTCATTAGCACACGTTTGGCTCCTAGAGGGAAGTTTAACACATTTCTGCTGCCATGAGAGCACCTTAACATGCTTTTTAGTGCCCACAAGGCCACTTTAGCATGCGTCCTCCCCACTTCCACTACCAAAACTCCTAAAGCTCTGTGTTCATGATGCACATTTTTCCCTCCAACATTTTAATTTGAATAATCTCCCCAGGACTACATGGAGTAACTAATAGCAGCATGTCTGCGGCGTGATTCATTTCATTGCAGCCAGATGTATCGGTGGCATTAGATTTATTTTCCTGTCCTGGCAGCATCAGAGTTTTTAGTTTAAGAGTGTAATTTACGTTAGCAGCGGGGATGATGAGATGAAATTTGAGTTGCAGCTTCAATACCTGACGTGCATAAAAACACAGGAATATTCTCCATACACCCACCCATACACACCCACACACACACACACACACACACTCTGTCGTATATGTTTGTCTTTCAAACCTGGGCTGCTGGAGCATGATAAGCAGGCATAAACCAGGAGAGTAATGATTTTCCTCCATCTCAGATTGTCTTTTATGGTTGACCCTTAAAAATGTCATTGCTCAGCCCAGGAACCCGCGAGTCATTCCAGTCCACAGCTTATAGATCTTTACTGCAGCCAGTCAATAACACGCACATACACTGTATATTCATCCTCCGACGCTCCTGTAAATGCTACATGCATGAGCCACATGGACAGAGAAAGAGTAATGGATGAGGAGGAGAAAGCCAGACTGAAAGATAGAGAGATAATGCAGCGTTTACATAGGATTCCTTGATAAATGCTTCTGAGGAGTGTGTGTGTGTGTGTGTGTGGGGGTTCGCTTGTTTATTGCCACAGTCCTTTAGTTATTGAGATGTCTGTTCTGTCTCTAGCTGCAGGTAAACTCCTTCCCTGCAACACAGAAAGTCAATATACGTTTCAATAAATGCTCAAATGATCTGAAATTTCAACAAAAAATCACCTTACGCTGCAAAAACTGGAGTCTTTACCTGTGGTTTGGGTGCAATTAGTCCAATATTGAGAAGAATCTATATATGGAAAACTGGAACTTTGGTGCCAATTGGCTTTGATGTGTAAGAAAACCTGATGTATTGATTATTAATCCCATCTAATATCCCAAAACTGAAATTTAAACAAGTGAAAATATCTCGTTTTTGGTACAATTAGTCCAATATAGAGTAGATTTATCTTATTCCACTGGCAGATAATTTAGCTTATTTCAAGTTTTCTTTCCTGATTTGGGGTAATTTGGTCTTTTTTTTTAAGAAAACAAGACAATAATTGACTAAAATGAAATAAGCACAAATATCTGCCAGTGGATTCGGTCAATTCTATAAAATATTGGGCTAATTGTACCAAAAACAAGCTATTTGTTCTTATTTCGATTTCAGTTGTTGTTTCTTTAAAATTCTTAAAAATTAAGAATTCAAAGTATTGGTCTTTATTGATTTATTTTATCTCTAATCATTGTATAAATCTTATTTGTATTACTGAAAGCTGCTTTTACCGTCAGATGCAAAAAGGGTGCTTTTATTTTGAAGGACACAATATATGTAGTCACATGACCAGGATATCCTGTTTGCTCATGTGAGCTTTTATTCAAAATTTAGCCTGAAATGATCTATTATTAGCTATTATTTAGACAGTTTTACACAATAAGAACACATTCAACAGTTTATATTTATAATTATTTCTTATTTATAAGGTGAAAGTCCCTGAGTGCTGCAGACAGCAGCTATCAGTCCTGTTCTGTAGGTCAGAGCTGCTGTTACAGTTCAACCTGACACTTTTACCCCAGAGCGACTTACGAGGTCAGCTGCTGGCTCAGGGAAACCTGCTCCGGACACACGTCTGTCGATGCACATTGATCGTAGCCACATTACAACGGGACCCTTCATTCAGGCTACAGGGAAGACCTGTGTCCCCACAAGGCTGAGAAATAAAAGCTGTGTGTGTGTGTGTGGACTGTAGAAGCAGCAAAGAAAAGAATAGAAGTAACTGCTGTGGAAAGACATGAGACCATGAACACCTCATTCTGCTTCAAGAGGAACCAGGATGGAATAAAGTCACCAAGAACAATGAAGAAAAGATGCATGAAAGCCAGGATCAGTTTCATATTCTGCAGATTTTCAGAAGGTTTCTGGTAATTTTCAACAAGTTTCATTAGATTTTCAATACATTTTCAGTAAAAGGTTCATTTGAAAGAAAAAAAAAGACTATTTTGGAAAAGAAAAATTTTAATTTAATGTTATTTTCAGTAATTTTTAAATATATGGACCTTGGTTTTACTGATATCACCTATATATATACATATATACACACACACACACACACACATATATATATACATATACATACATATATGTATACATATACATACATATATGTATACATATATATACATATATGTATACATATATATACATATATATACATACACATATATATATATACATACACACATATATATACATATATATACATACACACATATATACATATACACATACACATATATACATATACACACATATATACACATATATATACATATACACATATATATATATATATACACATATACATATACACACATATATATATATACATATACACACATATATACATATACACACATATATACATATACACATATATATATATATATATACACACATATACACATATATATACACATATACATATACACACATATATATATACATATACACATATATATATACATATACACATATATATATATATATATATACATATACACATATATATACATATACACATATATATACATATACACATATATATACATATACACATATATATATATATATATATATACATATACACAGAAAATAAGCTAAATAAAACTTGAAAATGTCAAATAAAGTAGTAGAATCATCTTTTAAAAGCTGCCTGTAAGATTTCCTTTAGAAAAATCAAAGTTAAAGGTGCATTCCAACCAATCAGAATCATGTACAAATGGTCATTGTTGTATGAGGCTGCAGCAGCCACTTCCTGCAGGGACGTTAATGACTGCGACTCATGTTCCCACATCAGAGAATCACTTCATACAGGAGCACAATGGGAGAAGCAGCGTGGTTAATTGCTGCTGCCACATGGGACAATGCTCATTCTACGCTTTTACAGGGAATAAAGCTAAAGAAAACACAAGACTGTGTCAAGGATGCGGCGTTGAGGAGCCGTCATGGAGCTGGGATGAAAGAGGAAAATAAAGAGATTGTGTCAAGAGGACACACGGAGATCAGAGATAAAACCGCTTCTTATGCAGAGATTGGATTAGTTCCGGTTTTATCCACCTTGCATTTCTAAACGCGCCTGATGATCATCTGAAGGATTTAGAAATGCAAAACGGATGCGTGGACAACAAATGTACCTATATGTACCTATAGGTACTTATAGAGTAGGCAGGATTAGAAAATGTCTCAAAGGCATCTTTATGTTAATTTTTAGGATGCATACATATGGTTTTTTGGAGTTTTTGAAGTGTTCTGAACTCAAATCTTCTATATATGAAGCTCAAAAATGTCCCATAATGCCTCAAAATAAAGAAATCCAATATGGCCGCCGCTTTTAAGATCAAGACTAAAGGAAATGCTTCAAACCAGGTGTTGATTAGATAAATTATTACCAAATAAATTAGAAAAAATTTATACATATGTAAATTATACATAGTATAAAACACAGATAAGTAAATAAATAGAATAAATCTACTTTGTTCCGACAACATTTTAAGTAAATTCTTCAGAATTCCATTAACCTGTTTTAGAGTAATTAAATCTAAATGTTAAATAAATAGGCCTTAAATGAACAATTCAACCATTTAAACCTTTATTTCACCAAATTAAAACTTTGTATATTGTTCAGTAGAGTTGGAAATAGGAAGCAGGAAATACACGAATACCCAACAAATTAAATTAAACAATGACACAAACATAAAATTAAGATATTTGTAAATTTAAACTTTTGAATTAAATTACAATTTTTGATGACTCTGTCCATAAATAAACCAGTAAATGTCCATATTTATTTAATTTTCAATTTAACTAATTCATAAAATTAAAATTTATTTATGCAATACTTTATTTTATTTATTTATTATTATTATATATTAATTATTATTATTATTTATTATTATAATATATTAGTTATTATTTAATATTATTTATTATTATTTATTTTATTCATTAATTATTGATTTTCCATTTCATTTATTTATTAATTTTAAAATATATTTATGTATCCATCCCTGCCATTTATTTTCAATTCAATAAAATTAAATTTATTTATGTAATACTTTATTTTATTTATTTATTATTATATATTAATTATTATTTAATATTAATTATTATTATTATTATTTAATATTATTTATTATTATTATTATTATATATTTATTATTATTATTATTATTTAATATTATTTATTTTATTCATTAATTATTGATTTTCCATTTCATTTATTTATTAATTTTAAAATATATTTATGTATCCATCCCTGCCATTTATTTTCAATTCAATAAAATTAAATTTATTTATGTAATACTTTATTTTATTTATTTATTATTATATATTAATTATTATTTAATATTAATTATTATTATTATTATTTAATATTATTTATTTTATTCATTAATTATTGATTTTCCATTTCATTTATTTATTAATTTTAAAATATATTTATGTATCCGTCCCTGCCGTTCATTTTCAATTCAATAAAAATTTAAAAATTAAATAAATTCATGTGCAAAGGGAAAACACAATAGGAAATAAACAGTTCTAAATTAAAAACATTTATTTATTATTAATTATTCTCCTTTTTATGGGGACCCCCAGGAACCTCCTCGAGGACCCCTGCTGGTCCCTGGACCCCACTTTGAAAAACACAGCTTAAGTCAAATATGAAGTTATAAACTTTACAATAAAATATGTATAACAATAGTTATGCAACTGGGTATATGTCACACATATATGTACCCATGTGTGTATAAGGCCTCTATGCACATATATGTGCAGATAAATTGCATATAGGTCACATATATGCACATATATGGTTCTATAGAAGTGACCACCATTCTCCTGTTCTGTCCTCCACAGCAGCTGTGTATTCTATTTGTATGGATGAATCATGTCCTGATAAAAGATGCTGCAAATCAACAAACTCTGAAGGAGTTTTCTTCATGTTTTCATCCATGCACACATGTCTAAGAACTGCTGCTTAAATCGAAAAACACATCATCCTTCCATCAGTGAGTTGTTTGCTTTTGTATCAGACAAAAACAAGATATTATGGAATTATCCATGTGGGTCTTGGTGGAACTTCCATCTCTGAAAAACAAAATACTCGTTCGGAGCTTCTTTGTAATTTGAACAAAATGGGAACAACGCCGCGGCATTTTTCTCTCCTCACTTTCACTTTTCTAACATACAGACAAAAGAAAAAAGAAAAAACTTAACTCCCATCACTCTCTATCACAAAGACCCGAAAAGTAATTTCAGAGAATATAGAAAATCAGAAGCCGAAATAGGACTAGAAGAGGCGTATTGAGTAAAAAAAAAAAAAAAAAAAACAGGGCCTCGCCGAGAAGTAAATTACGCCACTATATCACAAAAGTCCTCGAACGCATCGAGGATCTCAGATTGGTGATCTACACCAGCGCCCGAGACTCAGAGGGAGGATTTTTTCCCTTAAAGCCGAAAATCTGTGGTGATTTCCTTCAGTAGATGGATTCAACGCCGTTCAGAATGTTTCAGAAAGTCCATGATATGGACGATGGTGGGGGGTTGTGAAACAGACGGATCATACTGACAGGAGGTGGTCGAAGATATTGGGATTGTAATGAAACGGCCACATTCAGCTCCACCTCGGTCTTTGTTTGCTTTGGCCCAGCGTCGCTATTTGTTCTACGGCGTGATACGACTGGGAAATAAAGGTGAGGATAAAGCAATGTGGGCCACAGCATCAGAGACTATGGTCCGTCTCTAGAAGTGCTACAAAGTAATAGCAGTCCAATGTGACCAACTGGATTAATCCAGGTTTTTATTAGGATTTTTTATTGCTACGTGGAAAACAGTAGATTCTCAGAAAACCAACAAGACCCAGCATTCATTGAGTGTTCCCCCCTGTGGGGAGCCCCTGAGATTGCTCCACTAATCATGTACAAATATAGTCAAGCTATACATCAAATTAAACAGGAGAAACTCCACTACAAGCACATATAAGTCATATTTACACACACCAAACACCAAGCTAATTAATTAACAAATATGAAAATCGGTATACGATCATAAAGCCAACCCACTCGCCACATTTTGATGGCTAGCGCTCTGATACTTCATGTTACACAAACAAATGACATCTCATATGAAAGCTGAGACTTTGACGAGTCCAACGGTACCATCAGTGTAGCTTTATGACAAAAACTCAGTAAACTAGCAGCCAAAAAACACTACAGTAAAAAGTCGCTTGTTTGAAGCGACTGACAAAAAATGTGTTTTTTTGTTGCCGTTTTGGGATGAAAATTTTTATTTGAGATCAATAAATGGTCGTTTAGTGTCGACCAACATCCAGAGACATACCCTACTTACTATGGGTATGACCTAAACCTAAAAAAGGGCTGGAGGTCAAGGGGTTAAGGCTGTGTAATTGGGCAATAAGTTGAAAGGGGTGTGTTGACTTTACAAACTCAAAACTAGTTTGTACAAACTTTTATTTCTAGGATTTAGAAACTCTGAATCACTAAATATTTAGTTGTTTGACCACCAGAACCATTTGCATTTCTTATTTTTGCCTCAGAAACAGCAATTGGATTAAGGTCCAGGGTTTGGGTTGGTCACTCCATAACATTAATTTCATTGGTTTGGAACCAAGATTTCGCTCATTTGTCTTTTGTTGAAACATCCATTTCAAGGGAATTTCCTCTACAGCATAAGGCGACATGACTTCAAGTCTTTTGATATATGCAAATTGATCCCTGGTATGCAATAAATAGTCCTGACACCATACTAGGAGAGGCTTGTTTTGCAAAAGTCAGAAAAACTATAATAAAAACCTGGATTGATCTGGTTATATTGGACTTGCATCTGGTTCTCAAGTCTCTTGTAATTGTAGAAACACTCCGTAGTCCTTGAACTTCCATCTAATGTTGGATAATCACAAACAATTATCCACGGCATATGTTCTCTTCTAGATCTTGGCTCCATTGTTCATGTGGAGCTGTGAGGAAACGCGCTGGGATCGAGGAGGCAGATGTCAGAATCGCCTACATTGCCAAAAAAAAAAAAAAAAATCTCACCAAAGTTTCTTATGATTGTTAATCCTCCTGCTGGAACCAAGGTCGCACACTAACGAAAAGTAGTGTCTCTCCTGTGGTTAATTTCCTTCCAAACGTCTCACATTCTCTCACTACCCACTCAAGGGCATCAGATCCTCCTGGGAGAGACACTCCACTGTCGGCTTCCATCAGAACACTGTGGCATGGAGTGCTTTACAGCCTTCTTATACCTGCTGATTACACGGCTTAGTCCTTTAAATCCAGTCCAGAGATGGCAACTCTGCCTGGAAAAAAAAAGGTCATCCTCACAGCAAACTAAACATGATATCCTAGTTACTGTTTAAGGTGTAGTTACCTACATTTATCTGCCTTTTTCTACCCAAGAAGATGGGATGCTCTTATACGTGTGACCTTTGAAAATGATTGTTGCCGTCATTGAGTAAAAACAGGAAAATCTACTCCACATGTAGGTAAACATGGCTCAATCCAACGTAATAACTGAAACTCTTATTATGGATGAATTATATACTAATTAACCCGTTAAACTCCAGGTTCCCCCTGAGATTGCTCCACTAATCATGTACAAATATAGTGAAGCTATACATCAAATTAAACAGGAGAAACTCCACTACAAGCACATATAAGTCATATTTACACACACCAAACACAACTCCAACACCAAGCTAATTAATTAACAAATATGAAAATCGGTATACGATCATAAAGCCAACCCACTCGCCACATTTTGATGGCTAGCGCTCTGATACTTCATGTTACACAAACAAAAGACATGTCATATGAAAGCTGAGACTTTGGCGAGTCCAACGGTACCATCAGTGTAGCTTTATGACAAAAACTCAGTAAACTAGCAGCCAAAAACACTACAGTAAAAAGTCGCTTGTTTGAAGCGACTGACAAAAAATGTGTTTTTTTTGTTGCTGTTTTGGGATGAAAATGTTTATTTGAGATCAATAAATGGTCGTTTAGTGTCGACCAACATCTCTGGAGTTCAAGGGGTTAAAACAAACTTATGAATATTAAATTCCATTTCTGCCAAATCTGTTCAGTTAGATGATAGTAAATCTTACAAAATGTGTAGATGTGTGTGTGCTTGATTCATATCTTTGAGAACTTCTTGCCGTTTCCTAATCCTATCCCTTACAATCAAAACTGTATTCCCTCATTTAATTGAAAGAGAACATGTTTTATTAATGCAAAAAAAAAATGCTGACAGCCAAACATGACATGGAAATGGTATTAGGGCGACAGAAATTGGACTAATTGCCTTCTCAAAGCCAGGCGAGGCCTGCAGGTCGGACCCGGTGATCTGGGTCTTATAGAGAATCACCGGTCCGGTTTACCGTTGTATTTCCTTGTCGAGCAGCTTTTTCTGCTCTGTATTCCTCTCTATTTTCTGCCCTGTGAGCTGCCGCAACATGTCTCCCTTGCCTGAGCTCTTTGGTAAACCGCGGCGTGTTGCTGTAGCACCCATGAATGCAAATTAGCTCTCTGGATGTACTTGTAGCTCCAACCTTAACCTATAGCTGATAGCAACGCGTTACCCACCTCAGAGAAGGTTATCATGTACCCTGCAGTATAATACACAGACATGCATGTGTTAAAAACTGATGGAGACCCGTTTAACCTGTTTTCACAGTACAGGTATGAAAAGGGGGCTTTTATTTTGAAGGATATGCAATTTATGATGTCACACGACCAGGATATCCCTATTGCTTGTGGACATTTGACAACCAAAGGAGGCATTTAATTCATTTTAATTCAATCTAGTGTAACTAAACATTATTATCATATCTTATCTGCAGCAATATTATACCTTTTACATTTATAGACCTGTATGTGTGTGTATGGGATTGCATGTGTTGTGTGTACTTATTTCAATAAATCTAATTCAGCAATAAATCAAATTATAGGGGAGTTAGAAAGTTATAAAACACTAAAACATTGGATACAAACCTTCTGTGCTGTACATTTTATATATTGTATTTTATTTATATATTTTATTCAAATTCCAGGTTAGCCCAGGGATCTGGAAGTGAGATTTCTCAGTGTCTCCACAGACACGATATTAAAACACTAAAAGTCTGTGAAACACAGAGAAATGTACCTGGTGTTGATATTGATTCATATCAAAAAGTTCTGCACTACAGCTTTAAATATTAAAAATGCACTTTTCTCTAGGTTTGACTTATGTTGAAAACTCAACCACATATTTTTAATTTAGCGTTCCTGGTCAAATTGGACTATTTCATTTAGATTAATCATTAAAAAAAATGTAATAATTCATGTATTATCACCTCTTTTTGTGTTAGATTTTTTAAAAATCATAACTTCCTGTACATTTTTTCCGTTTCTAATGATTGGTCATTTTTGCCCAGGAACACCAAAACTTGAATAAAACACACACAAAAGTACATAAGAGTCATGGAATTTTAGCTGAATTTGATCAAATTAACCACGTTTTTCAGAGACAAAAACTTTGAAACAGTCAGATTTGAACACAACATGAGCGTTAACATAATTAATAAAAGTTACGTACTAGGCCTTTAATAGTTTTAACCTATATGAGTTGTGTTAATGAGAAAAGTTTCTAATTAAAGCCACTGGCAGCTTATTACACTCCATATCCTCATTATCTGCCCTAATCATAATGCAGGCCAAGTTCACCACAGCAGAACTTTAAATAAATAAATTACGTTCACCTATCAAAAGTCCATTTTCAAATGATATCCCAGGGTGATGGATGCCATTGATTGACGTGGCCATTTTGGCAAGGTGTGAAGCAATCAGTGTGATTGGTGTAAACATATAAATTGTGAGGTGACACTCGTGCGTAATGCTGCGTGATGGATGCACAGGCAGAGCAGGACGACTACATGAATGGAAGAATTAGGAGGGAACACGTGTTCAGGGACTCAGAAGATTTCCTGACTGATGACGATGATTAAGCAGATTTATATTCTCTAGAGCCACTGGTCCTGGATCCAAGTTCTGATCTGGTGGAACAAACAAGTTCCGGGATGTTTCCAATAAAAACAAAGCTACTTTTAGACGTTTCTGCTGTATTTCATTAATACAGGTTCACTTTTTAATGCATCTTCAAAGGTTTAACCCCTTGAACTCCAGCCCTTTTTTAGGTTTATGCTCGAAATTCATCGAATTTCATCCCAAAACGGCAACAAAATAACACATTTTTTGTTAGTCGCTTCAAACAAGCGACTTTTTACTGTAGTGTTTTTTGGCTGCTAGTTTACTGAGTTTTTGTCATAAAGCTACACTGATGGTACCGTTGGACTCGTCAAAGTGTCAGCTTTCATATGAGATGTCATTTGTTTGTGTAACATGAAGTATCAGAGCGCTAGCCATCAAAATGTGGCGAGTGGGTTGGCTTTATGATCGTATACCGATTTTCATATTTGTTAATTAATTAGGTTGGTGTTGGAGTTGTGTTTGGTGTTTGTAAATATGACTTATATGTGCTTGTAGTGGAGTTTCTCCTGTTTAATTTGATGTATAGCTTGACTATATTTGTACATGATTAGTGGAGCAATCTCACTGGGGGAACCTGGAGTTTAACGGGTTAAACAGCAAAATCAAATGATGGCCACAGATTTCACCTGCTCATTTCTTGCATGGATGCATTATAAAACTGGATAACGGACTAAAAAATGGCCGCCATTCTTTTCAATAGAAGCTGCTCGCACAGAAAAGGTTCCCGACTCCCCCCCCATCATGCACCTGGAGATTAAAGTGTGTAAATTGCAAAAAAAACCAACTCCCATTGGAGTTCACTTGATGACCACTTTGAAAAACGATCAAAGAAAAATAGATTAACACACAAAGCTGTGACGTCACACAGGGAATAGAGACTTTTCTGGAGCTTTTCTGGCCGTTAGAAAGGTTTATGATAGATAAAAAGTCTTAAAAATATGGAGTAGAAAGATATTTATGTTTTTCCTACGGTGGCCTATGTCACATGGGATTTTTTGTTGCAGTACCACAAGTGGCCACTGGGGCAATAAATAAATAAAAATAGGGGGGCTATTAGTTACTGTATTTACTTATTCATTTATTTATAAGAAGTAAAGGTGTGGTGAGTGCCATATTGGGGTTAATAAGCGATTAATTGCCTTATAGCAACAAAATTATTTTAGTATATTTGGAGAAAAATTGAACATTGAATTAAAGTTAAATTTTTTTATTTGATGAAAATTTTCCAAAATTCTGAATAAGAGACAACCTTCAAGTTGTGAGACAATGATCCTTCAATGGCAATGTCCTTCAAAATAAAAGCCTCATTTTCACAAAACACAGATTTTTTAGAAAAATGAAGATAAAGTAATCGTTTCCATATGGAAACACTCCTGATCGAGTCTGGTTACCTGTTGGTATGAAAAACGTGGCCTTCCCAACCCCCCCGCCACGTCTCATTGTTCTGCGTCTCCTGAATATACCTTTGGGGATGTTAATAAACGAGTCTGTCCACTCAAATTGTTTTCCACCCCAAGCTCAGTCTGATGGTAAATGTTGGCAGACTTGATGGAATTCTGGTTCTGGAGGATTCAGTCAAGTGCGATTGCGCTGTGAGCTGAATACTAAACGTGGGTGTTTATCGGGGACGGCGGGGTGACATGTACAAGAACGAATCAAATATCCTTTATATGCACTTTGTTCCACTTGTTCAAATGGAAATTAAAACTGTGGACAAGTGCTTTGTGTTGTAGACAGAGGAAGATAGAGGGTTTCTGTACACACCGCTGACAGCTTATAGAGCTGCTGGAGAAATGAGGTGTCAACACACTTCTCAGGTGATTGACACGTTTTGGCTGGAGTTCCCCCGACTTCTCCTCTCCTGCTGTACTTAAGGTCGATATTTGTGGGTGAGACTGAAACTTCCCAACAACTGGTCGATGGAGAACCATGAAATTTGGTGCAGTTATTGTTGAACACTTGACTTTTCATCTAGCACCACCAGCATGTAAGACATTTTTACAATATACCCTTCGCATGTATGTTTTTTGCCTTTTAACCCCTTGACCTCCAGCCTTTTTTAGGTTTAGGACATACCCATAGTAAGTAGGGTATGTCTGATGTTGGTCGACACTAAACGACCATTTATTGATCTCAAATAAACATTTTCATCCCAAAACAGCAACAAAAACATTTTTTGTCAGTCGCTTCAAACAAGCGACTTTTTACTGTTGTGTTTATTGGCTGCTAGTTTACTGAGTTTTTGTCATAAAGCTACACTGATGGTACCGTTGGACTCGTCAAAGTCTCAGCTTTCATATGAGATGTCATTTGTTTGTATAACATGAAGTATCAGAGCGCTAGCCATCAAAATGTGGCGAGTGGGTTGGCTTTATGATCGTATACCGATTTTCATATTTGTTAATTAATTAGCTTGGTGTTGGAGTTGTGTTTGGTGTGTGTAAATATGACTTATATGTGCTTGTAGTGGAGTTTCTCCTGTTTAATTTGATGTATAGCTTCACTATATTTGTACATGATTAGTGGAGTTTAACAGGTTAATGCACTAAATAAGTTCTGATGTAGAAACTATTTAAATCACGTCTAATCAGCTGTTTCTACCAATGCATATTGTGCTTTTCTTCATCTTCAGTATTCGCTGATATTAAAGAACTACTGTAATTTCTATTGTTTATTACAGCCATGTGTATCGTAGCCTGTATCACTGTATTCTGGCCCAACTACACTTTGCATTTTAGTTTATTTTCTCCATTTTTCAGGTGATTGACACGTTTTGTGGGTGAAACTTCCCAACAACTGTTGGATGGAGAACCATGAAATTTGGTGCAGACGTTGTTGAACACTTGACTTTTTAATCTAACACCAGGTAAAATATTTGACATTATCAGACCAGAGGCTGCTTGAAGCTAGGACTGAGGCACTCAAGGTTTATTAATTATTAATATTTTAACTTGAAAACTGCGAGTTTATAAAGTTTGGAGGGAGTTTGGTTAAAAGTTATGAAATATGTAGATTACACACACGTTAATTAACTTCTTTAATGTGCTTTGTCTACTTTGAGTTCTGATTTATAGCATATTGTAATTACTTACTGCTTTTATTCCATAGAGATGTGTTAAATTTGTATTTTATGCTTTTTTTCTTCATTGTTCTATCTGCAGATTGTTGATTGTGTTTGTTTTAGCTCATTGAAAATGAGAGGATTCCTCTCAAGGGTTTTATCCTACTCAATAAATGGTATTTCTTTAATTATACGTGTGTGTTCATGCATAATTGACATTCTAACAGTGGAGGGATTATTTTTCTTATGCATATATTCACTTCCTGCTGTAACATGTTGATTTGCACCTGTTTTTCCAATTTTACAAAAATGACAATGTTAGCAATCAGTGGATTAGTGGATTTTTTGCCTGGAAACAGCCTGGTTGAATAAATTCTGATAAATATAATTAAAAATAATAATCTGAATATTTAAATAACGTCTAATCTGCTGTTTTTGCCCATGCAGTCTTCATGATTAGTGGAATAAAGCGCATTTAATTGCAGTAACTATTGCAAATAATCCACTTGATATAAATTCCTGAATATCTCAAATTTTTCCTCACATTTTTTGGTTTCTGGACTCGTAACTTCCACTTCTTCTACTCCGTTTACAACAGCCATGTGTAATGTAGCCATGTTTATAGCGTCCGTGTTTATTCTAATTGAAGGAGACACTTAAATTGCATTTTCATTTCTGCAGGAAATTTAAAAGTTCAATTAACTTTCACTCGACAAGTGAATGGAAATAACCATTGTTAAGCGGTTAGCATGACATTAGCATTTACTTTTCCTACTTGACGCCTCCATTTGGATGCAGCTCCAATGAGATTCAGAGATTCAGACAGATGGTTCATTTACAACCACTTAGAAAAGCCTATTATTATTTTTGCTCCTACACTTTTGATTTGTGCACCCTTATCATGTAATTCCATCTACTTCTCATTTAGTTACCGGCTCCTGCTGCATAATTTCTTGTTTAGGAATCTCATTACTTCATTAATCAGGTTCTCTACACAGCAATCATTGCGTTATCATTTCTTTTCTGACATTCCCAGTGTCAGACATAAACCCCAGCGCTAATCTGCACCTTCTGAGGTCTTCTTCATCGGAGAATGTGGCCAGAGGTGGAGAGGATTGAGAAATTGACTGCTGCCTTAGCAAATCTGGCACTAATTACACACAGATTGCGGCTGTAAATCAAATCTGGTGCTGAATATTTATCAGATTTGTGTAAAAAAAAAATGAATCTAGTCAGAAAGACAGGAGTTGGACTACAGGGAAAGTCCTGGTCAGGTTAGTATGAGACTTCTACCTTCTGGTTTCTGTCAATTAGCACAGAAACAAAGTGAGGCCTCTCGTCCAATTAAGGCAGAAATGAATCCGGATATGTCTTTTTTTTTTCCCCCCCATTCAGATATAAGAATATATTTGCATTTCAGCCACACACATTTGCATTTATAGTGCCGTGGTAAGCCTGTTTAGTTGTGTGTTTAATCATCTGGGATATTTCATGGAAAGAATAGGCTCATTAACGCCTTGTAAAGCCAGGCATCAACACGGTTGGATTTTATTGATGCAAACATGAAGAAAATGATGCAAACATCTCTGGACTCAAAGTTCTGATCAGGTTAAATTCATGCACGTCTGTCAAACACATAAATATGGTCAGACTCTATAATTAGTGAGATTTATGGCGATAATTTGGCTGATACAACCGGACATACTGGATGTAAATAACAGCTGGAATGGATAATTTACTCCCAAAAAAAGTGACACGCCGAGCAGTGCATGTGCAGAATGACAAGTAGGCCGGTTAATATATGGAGTCAGATTTCATTATCAATGGAATTACTCTCTCCTCTGTTATTACGAGTGTGATAAAGACCAGCCACAAGGTTGCTGAACTCCATTGGTCGTCTGCAACGCCATCGTTCGCTTGGCGAAATTTACTATTGCACAGTTTATAGTATAGATAAACAATAAAATCACATTGGAGACAGAAGAACTTTAACCCCTTGACCTCCAGCCCTTTTTTAGGTTTAGGACATACCCATAGTAAGTAGGGTATGTCTGATGTTGGTCGACACTAAACGACCATTTATTGATCTCAAATAAACATTTTCATCCCAAAACAGCAACAAAAAAACACATTTTTTGTCAGTCGCTTCAAACAAGCGACTTTTTACTGTAGTGTTTTTTGGCAACAAAGCTACTTTTAGACATTTCTGCTGTATTTCATTAATACATGTTAACTTTTTAATGCATCTTCAAAGGTTTAACCCCTTGAACTCCAGCCCTTTTTTAGGTTTATGCTCGAAATTCATCGAATTTCATCCCAAAACGGCAACAAAATAACACATTTTTTGTCAGTCGCTTCAAACAAGCGACTTTTTACTGTAGTGTTTTTTGGCTGGTAGTTTACTGAGTTTTTGTCATAAAGCTACACTGATGGTACCGTTGGACTCATTAAAGTCTCAGCTTTCATATGAGATGTCATTTGTTTGTGTAACATGAAGTATCAGAGCGCTAGCCATCAAAATGTGGAGAGTGGGTTGGCTTTATGATCCGATACTGATTTTCATATTTGTTAATTAATTAGCTTGGTGTTGGAGTTGTGTTTGGTGTGTGTAAATATGACTTATATGTGCTTGTAGTGGAGTTTCTCCTGTTTAATTTGATGTATAGCTTCACTATATTTGTACATGATTAGTGGAGCAATCTCACAGGGGGAACCTGGAGTTTAACGGGTTAAAGTTTTTGATGGAGTTCGGGTGCAGTCAATTCAAAATCTTGTAAAATTTTACTAAAAGAAGTTTTTTTGGGGCTTTAACAAATGGCTTTTTTAAGTCAATTAAGCACTTTCTCACCAACACAGCCAGTATAGGCAGTGATTAATTGCTGTATTGGTATTCAGTCCAATAACTGCAGCAATAGCAGCTGTGTGTCTGTCGCAGTTTTCTGGTCTAACTACTAAAGCTAAACCGCATTGTGTTTTGAGTGTTATGACAATTAGCATTAGAACAGCAGCAAGAAAAAAAAAACTGATTAAAACAACAGTGGGGGAGAGTTAATTGGGACCCATTATGCTCATTTCCAGCTCTATATTTGCATTCTGGGACTTGACTAGATTAAACGACCATATAGAGAATCTGAAAACAGGGTTTAACTCATTCTTTGTTATTTCAGACAGGTTTAATATGAATATCTGACATTGTAAAATGAAAAACAATTAAGAGATGCTGGTAACAAAGTCAGTCAAGATGTGAGAGTCTAATTCTTAAAAAAAATGTATTCCACAAAGTCGGTTTTCTTAATCTTGCATATTTTATGTGTTTCTTCTATTCATTGGAATATAATAGAACTACCATTCTCTCAGTGAGAATTGCCTAAATTCATTATTTCACACTTTCTCATTTTGAGATGGAGAATTCATGTCTCTCAGCTGCTTCGAGGAGTTTTCTGAACTTTCTTTGAGTGACTTGAAATGACAGTTTTCTGTTTGCTACAGGTTTTCCGCACATGCATCGTTAAATGTGCTTCCATCACGTGTTAAAATGTGGTTTTCTGTTTGCATTTGTCTCTTTTAAAGGATTTTTCTTAGGTTTGAACTTACAAAATAACACAATTAAAGGTGTAGTGTGTAGTTCTGACACCATCTAGTGGTGAAAATGCATATTGCAACCAAGTACCTTACAAACATTTATCATTTTGATTGAATTATATAATAATTAATATACTTATGAATATTATATTCCATTTCTACCAAGTCTGATCCACTAAAATCTTACAACTACAACTTTAAAATCAATGTATAAATAGCTCCGTACATGTATAATTTCATCATCACGGTACATTTATGGGGTAAAATGCTTGCTAACAGTATAATTTAGAGACCAGCAACTAACCTGTAAGACTCATTCAGACAGGATTAATTTCCCTGGAGCTCGAGGAGACATTTGAATTAGCATAACTCCAGTAATTATTGAGCTATTTGTTATTTTTAATCCCCTCCAGAGCCGCCATGTTAAATGATATGTTATGTTATCTTTTCCTGCTTCAACACTGGTATTAATTTCAGCCCCAATTCCCTGTTGTTGTTTTTTTAACGCGCCCTTGAAGTCGGACCAATCACCTGAGTCCCGTCCACGGAGACTCCTCTGGGTTTCATTTCATTAGCGGGCGATTTGGGTGTCAATCAAACGGCAGCATTTCCCGACTGCCAAGGAGCATCTTGTCTGTGGGAGTGAAGTCGGGCCGACGTTGTTGCCTTTCAGCAAGTCACTTTCTAATTGAAATGCTGGGATAGCATCTCCAGCTATAGCATGACTAGGGAACCAGTAAGGTGAAGGGGAAGTTAAAGTCCTTCAGGATAGATACTGTAGACAGACTTGAATACAATTAGGGGTTATTTTACTTGAGTATTTCCATTTGATGCTACTTTATTTGTGGTACTATATGCAGGGGTTAGCGCTGTTGCCTCACAGCAAGAAGGTCGCAGGTTCAAGACCTCCTTGGTCCTGGGTCTGGGACCTTTCTGTGTGGAGTTTGCATGTTCTCCCTGTGTCTGTGTGGGTTTTCACCGGGTACTCCGGCTGAAAACCCACATGCTGAGGTTAATTGGAGACTCTAAATTGCCCGTAGGTGTGAGTGAATGGTGTGTGTGCCCCACGATTGGCTGGAGACCATCTGGGGTGTATCCCTGCCTCTGGCCGTAACGTGCCGGGATAGGCTGGTATAGAAAATGACTGACTGGGTCCTCCAGTTAAATGGTGTCAAATACACCGATACCATCATGAGAGACTGAGCTGGGTCCCTTCTTGGAGTCCTCTTTCAGGGTCCGTGTGTTAGAAGGCTGCTCCAGGTCTAACTAGCTGCTAACAACAAGCTAATTTTTAGAAAAGTACAATGTTAAACTGTAAAAAATGGCAAAATAGGGCCCAGAATCTGGTGCTACGTCCCTGACTGTACAAATCCTTGCATTTAAGCACTCTCAGATACAGATACCTTCGCATGCAGGACTGTCTTCTGCAGCTTAAAATCATCATCTTACCCAGTGTGCAATCAGGCTGACGCTTGAAGCTTAAAGTTTTACCATCATGCAACAAGTTGTTCCTACAGCTCTATGCGATAGAGGCTACATACCTCAGCTCCAGTGTCCCGAGAAGATGCCGGAATCCCGAATTATCGGCCACGGACAGCGGCTGGTCATGCACACATGGGTTGTCACCAAACCTTTTCTCCCACAACCAACATCTGCTGCAAAATAGCTTGATTAAACTCCCTATATTCTGCATCCTGGTGGCACTTGTAGGTTAGCATGGCTAACACCTGGGAACCATCCATTTATTTGTTCTTATTGGGGCCTGTAGGCATCTGTACGTAGCTTCTAGCCAATGGTATCCAATAATATA
The DNA here is from genome assembly GCA_030544235.1 of Lepturacanthus savala. Taxonomy (NCBI): domain Eukaryota; kingdom Metazoa; phylum Chordata; class Actinopteri; order Scombriformes; family Trichiuridae; genus Lepturacanthus; species Lepturacanthus savala. The sequence continues at coordinate 2,535,059 of CM060476.1, read as the reverse complement.
CCCAATAGTGGTAAAAGTCGCCAATTTTCCATGATAAACTTGAAGTCTAAGTCGCTTAGAATACTTTCTAAAGCTGCAACGAAGTTTTTACTTTTACATCGTACTGTTGGTACTTTTCCTGAAGTAAAAGTATCGGCGCGCTCCTTCCACCACCGTCGGCTGGAAGGAATGAAAACAAAACCCTTTGCAATGTTTAGATTTTCTCCAACACAATCATCTCATCTCCGCGGAGACGTACGTCTGCGCTGGCTTTCATTAAAATCATAATTTACCTTCTCTCTCTTCGAGCCTCCTCTGCTACTACGCGCGCGTGCATTCTTTGACGAATGAATTCATTCCAATCAATCTCCGCGCTGGTTTCAATTAGTCGGTTATAATTGAATTTTTCTTAGCGAAGGCATCTTAAAAGTCCCCCCGGTGGATGACTCATAACTTGCTGATTTGATCTGAGGGTTAAAGGCGGGTCCCTGCTTAACATCCGGCCCAAATTAATCTGTGAAAGACCAACTTATGCAACCACACACGCAGAGAACCCACAGCACTGAATAATAGATAAAGATGGAAATCTCCCGCTACTTTATCACCCGTGTTCTCCTGTAATTCCTTTTGGATGCGACTCCACAGATGAAGTTTCAACTCGGTGACAGTTAAGCTACGGTAAGTGACATTGACTGCAGGCTTACTCCGCCATAAATCCAATAGAAACCAATGGAACAAAAGCCCAGCCGTCGCTGAGGCAGCAAAGTACGGAGGAGCCCTGTGAGGATGTCTCTATAGCGAGCATATTGATGTGCTGTAGTTAATCTCTGGCAGCTCGCTATGAAAAGGCATCGGCTCTGAAACTAATGCACACCTGTGGGAATAAATCAATGCCGCCGATGACAGCCGCTCATTTTTTATGGGATTGAATTGTTGGAAAATAATACCGCGGCCGCCGAATCCCTCGACGCGTCTCATTAAGCGCCGTCTTCTTTCGAAATTTCTTTAAGCCGAGGCCTTAAATGATTCAGCAACCCCCCCCCACCCCCTCCCCCCTCCCCCACACCGAGGCACTCAGACCGCTTTGTGTACGGAGCGATTCACTCCTCCGTTCGTACCGATTGGTTTGATTCATACTGTTAAACTAACAATATCATGCTTTAACAGAAAAGAACAGCAGATGAGGCAGGCAATCAGCGAGGCCGTTAGCGCCGCTGTTCTTCAAACCAGGCGTGTTCCACATAAACGGAACCGGTTCCTCTACAAAGGAACGGCTTTATTGCGGCGTGTCCCGGCTCTGATGTGCGTCCACGGCTGCTTTCCTTAATTAATTTCCCCTCCTCCGGCTCCGTATATCTAGCGGCGTGAAAGCCATTCATCACCTGCTGCAGGAGACAACAGGTGAGGTCAGCAGAGCAGAAACACCACGGGACAGCAGATGCATCACGGAGTCCCGTTGTCCCGTCAGACAGACGGATTAATAGTCCTCGACCTACTGTACATTTGCAAAAAAAAAAAAAAAAAAGTGGAAGTGATGCAACGGAGGGGAAATATCTGCAGCTCCCTGAGGAATGAATTATGAAAATAGGCTTCGTAATAGATTTATTATTTTAGTGCGTTCACGACAGGTTGGAGCCAGAGATCTTCAGCATTTCCTGGTTAATGTGGATCCGTCTGATGAGTTTATATTTGATTAGATGGAACTTTATTGATCCTTTTGGAGGTTTCCAACATACAGCACTGGTATAAAACTTAAGACCTTAAATGAAACCACCAACATAGAGAAAATAAAGTAATACCTATACACAGCTTGTTATTGTAAAGGTTGTTGCACATGGAATTATTGGAAAAATAGGAATTACATATATTCTGTATATATTATGGATTATATAAATATTATATAGATATATAAGGTTGAATAGAAAGGATCTATATGCATTTAAGTCTTTTCTTCTTGTTTCTACAGATGAATGTATTGATGCATGTGCAGAATTTAATATTTAAGGCTGTTTTTCTACATTCATCTGCTGAAATAATACAATAAATAACTCCAGAAGAGTGTGTATACATATATATATATACACACACACACACACACACTTTTACATATATACACACACATATATACTCACACACATATATACACACTTATACATATACACGCACACACATACACACACACACTTATGCATATACACACACATACACACACACACACACACTTATGCATATACACACACATATACACACACACTTATGCATATACACACACACACACTTATGCATATACACACACATATGCACACACACACTTATGCATATACACACACATATACACACACACACTTATACATATACACACACACATATATACACACTTATACATATACACATACACACATATATACACACTTATACATATATACACACACACACACATATATACACATATACACACTTATACATATATACACACACACACACATACACATGTATACACACACACATACACACATACATATATATATATACACACTTATACATATACACACACACATATATACATATATACACACACACACATATATACACACAGACACATATACGCGCACACAGCATGTTATATGCAACCTAAAACATGTCTGGAGGGATTTTAAATAGAAATCCTCCTTGTTGTGTCTTTGTATTTGATTAACAGCAAAGAATGGATGCACATGTTTAATATGAAGACGGTCGCTCATAGTGATGAACCGTCTCACAACACTTCAGCCTTTCAAAGCTTCAGAACATCAGCTTTTTTCCTCCCCGTCATAAATGTCAGAGACAGAAGCAGCTGTTTTTGGTGAGAAAGACCCTAAAAAAACAGATCTAACAGATGAATTTCCCTCAGGAGTCGAAGGAAACCACTGAATTCACATTCATCGGGTGGTTCAAACAACTGATGCTGCTTCTTACTTGTTGGATTCTAAAAAACAACTATATGCAATATAGAGGTTTTTGCTGCCTCTAAGTGATTATAAGTCTAAAGTAAATCAACCGTAGTTCACGTCCGTTTAGTTGGTTCTTATTTGCAGGTACAGCAGTAAAAGGAGAAGCAGTGATGACTGAAACCATCTGCTTCTTGTCAAACGTCCTCATCTAAACATCTGGCAAACATGCACAGTTTGGCGTTTTATGCCTTGTGCAACAAGCAAATGTGTCGATCACATTCATTTTAGAAACGTTGAGCAAAGTCATGTTTAAGTTTTAATAGCTGTAAAAAGATAGACAAGTTTAAACACCACACACATATAGGCTTTGATGTTATATTTCCCTCCATTATATGTACATAATATGGAAAAATAGCCCATTTATATACGCCACATGCATTCAAAACCTATATTAACCCGTTAAACTCCAGGGTTAAACCCTGAGATTGCTCCACTAATCATGTACAAATATAGTCAAGCTATACATCAAATTAAACAGGAGAAACTCCACTACAAGCACATATAAGTCATATTTACACACACCAAACACAACTCCAACACCAAGCTAATTAATTAACAAATATGAAAATCGGTATACGATCATAAAGCCAAACCACTCTCCACATTTTGATGGCTAGCGCTCTGATACTTCATGTTACACAAAGAAATGACATCTCATATGAAAGCTGAGACTTTGACGAGTCCAACGGTACCACTGGTGTGGCATGAAGTCAACCAACTTGTGGCACCTTTCAGCTGTTATTCCCCTCCAAGATGTAACAAAATTCCAAAATCCATTTGCATTTATTGGATTTACCATTCATTTTATTGGTTTGGAACCAAGATTTTGTTCATTTACTAGTGTTTGGGGTCATTGTCTGGTTAAAACGACCATTTCCTCTTCAGATGATACCAGTAGGTGCAGTAGATTCTCAGAAAAACCAACAAGACCCAGCATTCAAGATATGCACACTCTTAACCCGTTAAACTCCAGGTTCCCCCTGTGAAACTGCTCCATGAAAATCATGAAAACCGGTATACGATCATAAAGCCAATCCACTCGCCACATTTTGACGGCTAGCGCTCTGATACTTCATGTTACACAAACAAATGACATCTCATATGAAAGCTGAGACTTTGACGAGTCCAACGGTACCATCAGTGTAGCTTTATGACAAAAACTCAGTAAACTAGCAGCCAAAAACACTACAGTAAAAAGTCACTTGTTTGAAGCGACTGACAAAAAATGTGTTTTTTCAATAAATTGATCAATAAATGGTCGTTTAGTGTCGACCAACATCAGACATACCCTACTGACTATGGGTATGTCCTAAACCTAAAAAAGGCTGGAGGTCAAGGGGTTAAGGTTCTTTTATAGAAGTTATATCGGAGACATATCTTGAATGAAAAGCAGCAAGAACAGACCTATATGTTCTCTAAATGCAGATATATGCACCTTAATTTGGCCTAAATGCTGCATATATACCATCATATATGTGCAGATAAACCACATATAGGTTCTATATCCTATGTTCTTTCCATGTGGCTACCCATTAATAAGCTAATATATATTAATCATCATTAATAGGCCTCTCCTCTGATTGGCTCGTTCCAACGGCTTTGTTTTAAGGCAGCTTCTAAATACAGATTGTTTGCATTTCACGCGGCAGTATTTATAGAACACAGCTTATTATAATCAAAAAGATCAACCCTTAATATATATATAACCTTTATTATATCAATACAAACAGTCGACATACTGGTCGGCAAAAATAGTTTGTTGTCTTCTCAGTTTTAATCAGCACAAAAAGCCACAAAAACGCTCATTAACCATAATATATATTACATTATACTACATTTTCTGCTTATATCTATATGCATTTCTGTCATTTCTGCATTCGATGTTGAGAATTGTTTAAATATCCTGTTATTTCTGTAAGTAAACTGGTTAGATGTTGGGTTATTAACGTGGAAGCGTGGACTCAGATCAGGTAAATCCTGATTTCTCTGTCATTCATGGCTCCGAGTAGTTTTCTCTTTAATGGAACCCATTACAGGCCATCAGCACCACGGCTCATACTGTATAATGACAACCCTGACATTGAAATGACGGCACGACTTCACCCTTTCTACAGCTGGGACTTGCTGCATGTATGTGTTAAATAACAGGGTTTTTAACTGGAAAACCTATATCACAACAGGTCACTCGCAGACATCTTTCCCCATCAGCTCAAGAGAGCATTAATTCATAAATAAGAGGATTTGACAGGGCAGGTCAACCACAAAAACCTAAATAACACAGTTAGACTTTGATTTAAAAGGGAGCGATCGGCACAAGACCTTGACTCTGCGACAGGAAAAGCAGAATGAGACCTTGGTGCCTTTTCACACCTGTAAATCTGAACCAAGGTTCATGTTTCTTTTTCGAATTATTCACATTTGATCGGGTTATTGGCACCGTGCGAATGCAGTAAAGAATTCGACATGAAATACCCACGTCTCCCTGCACTTCACATTGATTGGTTTGGCGTCTTGTCAATTCAGGGGCTCGTTTGAATTAATGCAGGAAAAGGAACAGATTCATTTTGTTGCTGCTATAATAATAATATACTACCAGCAACACCAACTCCAGCTATAAACCTTTTTCACGGCAGCCATATTGACGTGAAATAGTAGGCAAATATTAAGGTGTTACCATTGATACTAAGGTTCCATTCAGGTCAAATAGACTCATATGCATTTTGGCTCAGTATAAAAGCTCCGCTGCACAAAAGACCTCGTCCTATTTCTCTCCATTAAAACTTCCACTTGGTTTTAAGTGCCCTCAACTGTAAATTTCCATATGAAAATGGTTGGAAAATTCCCAGTAAATTTCCATTTAAACCCTGGAGTGAAACTCTTGTCTCACTGAAGGCTGAATGTTTTCAGCCTTGGGGGGAAAAAAGTCACTTTAGAACATGCTGCTGCCATGTTTTTACACTATATTCACACTTATACAAAGACATTCCCTCAACATTAGCTTGTGAGAAATGCTTCCACACATGGGGATAAATAGCATTTTCTGTAGAGTAAACTAACTAAAAAGCTTGGTTAATTAAATGCAAAACAGCTGACATTTAGCTAGCTAGCTAGCTATGCGATGGATAGATTTATATTTAATATTTAAACATTAATACCATTATAGAGCCAATGTACTTACCCCATAATATTCTCAACACTTACCTGACTTTATATAATCCAAGGGGTCAAATGTGTAGCTTCAATAGTCTCGCGCTTTGGGATTGAGGAGCGTTCTCGCGTTAAATCTGGTTATTTCAGCCATGATTACGCTACATTTCCTATATTTTTAGCTTCTTGTAAGCGTTATATTTCATACATTTTGGATTCATTCCTATTTACGCACAGATATTTCCATTAATTCTCATGGAATGTTTCCAACTTTGAAAATTCCTGGAATTTTGCAACCCTAAACACCACTATATGCAAACTTGCGTAGCGAACGTGCTAACAAGTTTACCCCAAAAACTGTTGTCATTCAATAAAAATGCTGTTCCAGCTGTTGCATTAGCTCTGTTTGTTCAAAGAATAAATGCGGAAAACATTTATGTTTATTTGTTTAAAGGATAATTTTAAAAAATGTCATGGGGTGTAACCCTAAAAACTTGGTACCAGAGAGTTATAACTCTTAAAAAGGTTTTAAAAACACATGCTAGCATAATTTATCATTTTTCAGTTAGACTTTCAAATGACATGAACACAAAATGCACATTTTTAGAGACCTGATGAATGATTTTGAGTATTTTGACATTATATTTGCTGCAGTATTTGGTGATTTACTGTTAGCATTAGCTAAACTAGAGTTAGCTAACAATACCTAGCCTGTGCCATTAGCATACTTACAGTGGAAAGGACTCGACAAATCTGCGTTTTTTACCTTATTAGTCAACGTATCTCCATGAAAGAGACCATCACTGCTTCATAGGCTTTGATTCACATCTTCTACTTTGTTTTAAAGGTAAAATTGCTCCCTACAGTAACAGGACACTATATCCCTTTAAGAAACCCTGCAAAATCTAGGGTTAGGGCATAAATCTAGGGTTTAGGTAGGTATTGGACAGATAAAGACCTTAATTAGTATAATTTATGTGTTTAGCTACTAGTTCATGCCAATATGGCTGCTGTGACAAGGCAGAAAATAAATGTCATTCAGGGTTCTATTACATCTTGTCCCCTAGTTTATATCAGTGGAGGCTCAGCTGTTGGTTTTAGTGGGATTAGCTGTTAAAATAATGAAATAGAAGCTATGTACTCACCACTTCCTGGACGATTTTCCTCTCACACTTGAAGATGAAGCTGGGGGGGGCGACTCCACCACCTTAATGAGTGAGCTTGTTGGGCCGGCGCCCAGAACGCTGTCCAGGTCTTCATTAAACGGAAATTTGTCCTCCATATTGGTCGATGCAACACTTTATACACTGCTGCTGCAGTTTCTTTATCTGGAGATGGCGAATCCTGGAAAGCGCACCTGCGTTTTTCAACTTCTAAAGGAAAATGGTGGTAACATGACGCCAGTCTGTGGTTTCCTCTTCCACCTGCCTCCTCTGCCTCTCTCATACCTGCTCGTCATCACCAATCAACACACCTGTCTGTAATTAAGCCACGCCTCCCTCACATTCAGCCACTGCCCTACAGAGCCACTCCTCAATGGATCCTTGTATTATAACTGGAATAGTGAAGAATTCCTCCCCAAATCTCCTGCCTTCCACCTGCTCAGCCACTGTTTCAGTCCAAATAAAGATGGTATTGCTTACCTCTGGGTTTGCATTTGAGTTCCACATGGGAGATTTCATAACACCTGTGTAGATGGACCATGGAAACTGCAGCGAAACAGTGCAGGAGATTTTCAGACTGATTGTGTCCTTGGTCTCTTTTTTCCCCCGGTGATATAACGGCTCACTTTTCCTTTTTCAGGTTTCTGACAATAGTTTGCTGGAACTTTCTGTAAATGGCACAAAAAGTCTGAACCAAAAAAGTCTCACAAAGGGCACATATAGTGCATCCTCACCACTGAAGACGGCACTTTACCAGGTGTTTTGGCTCCTAGAGGGCACTTTAATAAACGTTTTAGCTCCCGAGAGAACACTTTAAAACACTTTTAAGCTCCCAAGATGGCACTTTAATCCGTCTTTTGGCACCTAGAGGGCACTTTAGCACACATTTGGGCTGCTAGTGGGTACTTTAGCACACATTTTAGATCCTAGAGGGCACTTTAGCACAGGTTTTGGCTCCTAGAGGTCCCTTTAGAATGCATTTTGGCTCTTGGAAGACATTTTAGCGCACATTTTGGCTGCCATGAAGCAACTTTTAAGCTCCCAAGATAGCAGTTTAATCCATCTTTTGGCACTAAGAGGGCACTTTAACACACATTTGGGCTGCTGGTGGGTACTTTAGCTCACATTTTGGTTCCTAGAAAGCACTTTAGCATCCGTTTTAGCTCCTAGAGGGCACTTTAGCACAGGTTTTGGCTCCTAGAGGTCACTTTAGGATGCATTTTGGCTCTTGGAAGACACTTTAGCACACATTTTGGCTCCTAGAGGGCACTTTAACATAAATTTTAGCTCCTAGAGGGCACTTTAGCATATCTTCTGGGTCCTAGAAGGCACTTTAACAAATATTTTGGCTGCCATGAGGGAACTTTTAAGCTCCCAAGATGGCACTTTAATCCATCTTTTGGCTCCTAGAGGGCACTTTAACATAAATTTTAGCTCCTAGAGGGCACTTTAGCATATATTCTGGCTCCTAGAAGGCACTTTAGCACACATTTTGGCTGCCATGAAGCAACTTTTAAGATCCCAAGATGGCAGTTTAATCCATCTTTTGGCAACTAGAGGGCACTTTAACACACATTTGGGCTGCTGGTGGGTACTTTAGCTCACATTTTGGTTCCTAGAAAGCACTTTAGCATACGTTTTAGCTCCTAGAGGGCACTTTAGCACAGGTTTCGGCTCCTAGAGGTCACTTTAGGATGCATTTTGGCTCTTGGAAGACACTTTAGCACACATTTTGGCTGCTAGTGGGTACTTTAGCACATGTTTTGGCTCCTAGAGGGCACTTTAACATAAATTTTAGCTCCTAGAGGGCACTTTAGCATATGTTTTGGGTCCTAGAAGGCACTTTAACAAATATTTTGAGTGCCATGAGGGAACTTTTAAGCTCCCATGATGGCACTTTAATCCATCTTTTGGCACCTAGAGGGCACTTTAACGTATGTTTTGGCTCCTAGAAGGTACTTTAGCAAACATTTTGGCTGACATGAGGCCACTTTAGCACATGTTTTGGCTTCTACAGGGCACTATGGCGTGCAATTTTCAACAATTGGTAATTGGTACAAAAGAGTAGAATAGAGGAAAATATGACTTTTTCCATTGAATGAGTGTATTAATGCATTTCGCATCCTTTTTGAAATGTGCCTGAAAGATTAATGACATTAATCTAAACAGAACTGTTGGTTCATTCTTTTTTTTATCTTTGGAGCAAAAGATAATTTTTGTCAGATGAATCATCTCCAGTGACCTTTTGGCAGCAATTTCAATGCCAACATAAACATTCATGTTCCCTTTGAGGCATAAAGCAACACTCCTGAAGGACTCGACTCATTAGGTCATTAAAGGCTTATGATGAATGCTCTCAGCGAGGACGTTTACATGACCTCAGAGTTGTGGATGAAACATTGTGTCACAGAGAAGCTTTTATACGTCTTCATAGCTTCACTGACATGGACAGATAACAGCATGGAACAAGGACCCACACACAACATCAAACAGACATTGAATAAGATTTAGGTATGAGTCAGTAGCCAGGGTAATAATATGGAGTTTTAATTAACCGCAGGATCCACTTTAAACGCCAGGTGCAGGTGTATATTTTGGTAAATAACCACTGGTTCCAAAAGAAAGCAGAGTCTAGTTTATTTTAAAAAAGGAAGGAAGGAGATGTTTTTCCTTGTAACTTTGCTTAATTGTGGCTCGCCATGGCTCTAGTAGAGTGAGAATACTGTAATCAGACTTTTGAAAAATCTAAGTTATACTGGTTTAATAAATTAAATGGAGCAAATTACCATATTTTTCCAGTTTATTCCAGTTTTTCTGTTAATCTCCTGTCCCGAACGGCCAACTGGTCTCAGATAAACGCCTGATCTGTTAAGTGATTGAAACAAATAAATGCCCCCGGCTATTATTTGGTAATTTACAGTAATTGAATAATGGTTGTCTAATTGTAGATGAGCAATTGTAACTTTAGACATGGCTTCATTGGCCCAGTTATTGAAAAGCACATGCTAAAGTGTCCTCTAGGAGCCAAAACGTATGATAAAGTGTCCTCTAGGAGCCAAAATGCATGCTAAAGTGTCCTCTAGGAGCCAAACATCATGCTAAAGTGTCCTCTAGGAGCCAAAAATCATGCTAAAGTGTCCTCTAGGAGCCAAAATGCATGCTAAAGTGTCCTCTAGGAGCCAAAAATCATGCTAAAGTGCCCTCTAGGAGCCAAAAATCATGCTAAAGTGTCCTCTAGAAGCCTAAATGCATGCTAAAGTGCCCTCTAGGAGCCAAAACACATGCTAAAGTGTCCTCTAGGATCCACAACACATGCTAAAGTGCCCTCTAGGAGCCAAAACGCATGTTAAAGTGCCCTCTAGGATCCACAACACATGCTAAAGTGCCCTCTAGGAGCCAAAACACATGCTAAAGTGCCCTCTAGGAGCCAAAACGCATGTTAAAGTGCCCTCTAGGAGCCAAAACGCATGCTAAAGTGCCCTCTAAGAGCCAAAACGCATGATAAAGTGCCTTCTAGGAACCAAAACACACGCTAAAGTGTCCTCTAGGAGCCAAAACGCATGCTAAAGTGCCCTCTAAGAGCCAAAACGCATGATAAAGTGCCTTCTAGGAACCAAAACACACGCTAAAGTGTCCTCTAGGAGCCAAAACGCATGCTAAAGTGCCCTCTAGGAGCCAAAACACATGCTAAAGTGTCCTCTAGGAGCCAAAACGCATGCTAAAGTGCCCTCTAGGAGCCAAAATGCATCCTAAAGTGCCCTCTAGGAGCCAAAACGCATGCTAAAGTGCCCTCTAGGAACCAAAACGCATGCTAAAGTGCCCTCTTCAGTGGCAAAGACATGCTATATGTGACCTTTTTCATTCCTTTTTGGCCCCGCCCTTCAAAAAGTCCATGCATGCCACAGGATGATCCATATTTTAAAAGTTCAGAGGGAGATTTCATAGGTTTCAGCACCAATTGATGAATAAAGGAATTGGCCTCTTCTGATTAATTGGAGTCATAATTTAATAAGTGTCAAATATATTAATATCATCAAGAGATAATTAACTTAGTGCCACGATACTGGACGTTATGGAGTCCCCTCTTGGTGTGAGTGGTCGAACTAACTGTTTCTGGACCATAAAAACATGCTATTTTTCTTATAAATGGACAATGAAAATAAAAATATTGTACATAATAGTGTACAGAATTTGACACTACTACCCTGAGCATGGGCAAGTGGACTTGATTATACCCAGGAGTAGAAAGAGAGGTTAATCAATAAATTATTCGGGCCCTCCAGTTAATTGGTGTCATAATTTAATATGGTGTTAAATATATTGATAAGATCATGAGAAAATGAACTTGGTGCCAGATACAGTTGGATGCTCTTGGAGGCAAAAATGGTTTAGTCCACTTGGACCATAAAAATAGCTATTTTCTTTATAAATAGCACATGAAAATTACAATATTAAACTGTATAAATGGCAAAATAGGGTCCCTGTAAGAGTGTACAGGGCCCTGAATTTAGACCATTATGGGCGTGGTATTGGGGGGAAAGTGGACCCAAGTAGAGAGAGAACCCATATAAATCCTTTTTTTTAATGAAAGAAATAATTTGGACCTCCACTTAATTGTTTTTTATAATTTAATACGGTGTTAAATATATTGATAACATCGTAAGAGAATGAACTTGGTGCCACAGTATATTGGACATTCTGGACTCCCCTCTTGGAGGCGCAAAATGGTTTAGTCCATTTTCTTTATAAATAGACTAAATATGGCCCCTGTAAGGGTGAACAGGGCCCAGAATTTGGTGGAATGAATTGGGCCTCTCCATTTAATTGATGTCATATTTTAATATGGTGTTAAATATATGGATAAGATCATGAGAGAATGGACTTTGTGCCATATTGGGTATTCTAGGGTCCCCTCTTGGAGGCGCAAAATGGAAACTTTGCTAGTTTTTCATAAATAGACCATGAAAATTTAAATATTAAACTGTGAAAATGGCAAAATTAGGCCTCATTTAGAGTGTAAGAGTGTAATTGGGCCCTCCAGTTAATGGTACACTACTGTGTATTGGACAGTATTGAACATAAAAATTAAAATACTATCCTAAACTATTAAACTTATGGTCTAATAGGCTGGTAATATACAGGATTTTGGTGCTTTAGTCTTTTCCCTTAACTTGGACTGTGTCTATGATGAAAAGACACATCTCATCGAGTCATAAACGGCACATTTATTCAGCTCATAGAGGAAGATGTGTAATTTTTCAAATGAATCATCAAGCTTAGCCAGACTCTCACCTTCCGTACAGTTCATCATAATTCTAAAAAACGTCAGTATCTGAAATGGGCAAAGGAAACTCATCAATTTCCCAGCATTAAAAAAAAAGGGGGGAAACATTCTCAGGCAATTAATCTCTTAGCCAGGGGGATGTAAGCAATGTAATATGATCATTTCCCCTTAACTGCTTTGTCCTCTCCCTTCTATAATGTTATCACTCCATCACGAGGAAAATCAAGGGACCAGACGCAACTTTTACTCGGTAATTATCTTCCACAGAGGCTGAAATGCTGAGGTCGGTACTCCGGTGGGGGGTCATTTACATGAAAGTCGTACAAAAGAGAGTCGGAGACGAGTTATCAGCACCGATATGTACATGTAGCACACGAGAAACAAGCCTGTATCAAACAATATTAGCTTTATAAAGCATAATTTCAAGCCCAAGCGATAATATGAGCATATAGCATATATATAATTAGTGATAATTTTAACGAAATGCATCAAAATCAGGTCCATACCTGAACTAAAACTCTCTAAATGAGTCTGGTTCACCTTGTAAGACTTAACTTTACTGCTCTACAGATGAATTGGGCTACTAACCCATGTTTTTCTGCTGGTTTAGGGGGCGGAGCTTAGCTGTATTCTAGGTGGATGTACTTCAAAACTGTTAACCCAAGATCCTTCATAAAACCCCTGTCGTTGTGGAGATATATCCTTGTGTTTCACGAATGTAAAGTAGTGAGCGTGTGCTACAGCTGCTCGATTAACGGAAAAAAAAGTTAAACAATGATTTATTCAGCATGAGTGACATGAGCAACCCGGTGCCAGATAGTTGAACTCCATTAAAAAGGGGAAAAAAAAACACATCTATCAACATGTTTTATATTCAAGGTGGATTATATATTTAAAATGTATCATTCTTTTTTAGTCCATTTGACTTTTCTTGTTAAATTCGGTGCAAATGGACTTTTAAATAACAAGATAAACACTCCGGTAATTGCTCTTTGAAATACTGTGAAAGGAAAAATGTCAAATATCAACTCAATTATGTGATTTTGGAGATCGTTTGACAAGAAATTAAGTGCACAGCCTTAATATATACACTACTGCTCAAAAGTTTGGGGTCAGATAATTAAGTGTTTTCCATGAAAAGTCACTTTTATTTACCAGCATGAGTTGTAAAATGAATGAATATTATTAATATATGAATATTTTCTCATTAAATTGTTCAGTTTTCTAGCTTCTCTAAGCAGCTAAACTGTTTCCAGCTGTGCTAACATGTTAGCATCAAGGGTTTTCTAACCATCCATTAGCCTTCTGATGCATTGTTCCATTGGAGCACTAAACTGATAGTTGCTGGAAATGCACCAAAAACCAGACATTTGCAGCTAGAATAGACATTTACCACATTAGTGATGTATAGAGTGGATTTATGATTAGTTTAAAGTTATATTCATTGAAAAAACAGCGCTTTTCTTTCAAAAATAAGCCAATGAGCCAAAGGGAAAAGGAAGTGAACCTGATCTTGTGCTGATTTTAGTGAATTTTTACCAAGAAAAACTAAATGCATGTTGCATAATTGCATAATGCATGTTACTGACATTTGTACCAAGTCCATTTTTTTCCAGTAATGCCTTACTTTACTGCAGAAATCAATGCGTTTCAGTCATTTATTACTTTTATAGGAGATAATGTTGGTGGGACTAAACCTGGCAGGTGTTTTCTTGCCTTTTTTCCTCGACTTGAAGGAAATTACAGTTTCACAAAAAACCTCGGCTTTAGCTTCCAGGCTTTTTTGGGGGGAAATTGGCATATGTCACGGGGCCCTGAGCAATTAAATCTGGGCAAGACGACACGAAACTAAATAAATGCAGCAAAGCGAAGCCTCTGGGATAAAAGATGAAAGTTTTACAGGGCGTTAAAGGGACTTTGGAGGTGAATTTGGAATCAATTATGAACTCAGTGGGATTATTGATAGATACCAGCCGGTCATTACAGCATGCAAACAAAATGTCTCGCTGCTTTTTCTCGGGGACTTTCCATTAATGTAAGTGAAATGGAACAGTGTGCAGCGGCCTGGTAAAGCCACCTCCTCTGGATCAATGGGAAGGAACCGCGGAAAAATCCCCGTTGATCCCTTTTCTGCTAAAACGCATCGAGAGACTCTGTTATGGTGTTCGATTGGAAAAACTTCACAGGAGGAGAAGAGAAAACACCAGCAACAATAATAACTAGAATAAGCCCTTTACTTTAGAGAGAAATATTAGAGTTTATACAGTATATTCACACAGAAAACAGTCCTATATATAAGGATTTAAACTATGAAAAACTGCAAGATTCCTTATAGAGAATGGGTATAATTCTACATAGAGACTCCATTTAAACCTTAAATATGTCTTGTATTATTCTATTATTACCAGTTTTGAGAGGTCATATAGTTTTCTATCAATCAAAATTGATAATTTTTGCCGAAACTTATAATGAATATAGTGAAAAATCTAAACTAGTGAAAAGAAGAAGCATAATATTATGAATTTAAACAATTTTAGAGGGAATTTTCTAGTTTTTATTTGGTTTCTACATCTATATATTAATTTAGTTGAATATATAATAATGCAATTAACTAGAATTCTTTAATTATACAATAAATAGTTCACTTCCACCAACGGTTCGGCTCAAATTGGTCCGGTATTGTTGGAATCATTGGGTTTTTCCATTAGAATAAAATTACCATGTCATGTAGGATGGTAATTGGTTGCCGTGGCAACGGCTGATCAGACTCCTTTAAATCAACAAATGTGTCCCGATTAAAATAGACTTTATAATGTGAATATATAATGAAAAATGCTTTTAAAGGCTCCTGTAAATGTTCCGTAGTTTAATTTGAACAGAGACGTTCACATCCAGCTTCATGTTTAAAACATTAGATTTCACTGTTTCTCTCAATCCAATACACACGTGTTAAAATCTACAACTTTAGTGGCTGTGAAATTCTCTCCCCATCACTGATCATTATAGAGCACACGTATAAATTTATCACCAGTTCTTCTTTTATCATCGGGTGCTTCACATGTTTTATCCTTTTTTTTTTTGTTCTCTTTGGGACGTGAGAGTCGCTACCCTCAGACCTCACATAGAATCCTCTATATAGGATAAAATCTGCTATTATCACAAATAAATCAAGCCTGTTTGATTGATTAGTACATTATGGAGCGATATGGATCATATTTGCATCACTTTACTCTCCTTTTCTGTCCAAATATCCATAATCTGCCTCATTTATTTGACTTTAGGCAGTTTTAAAACAAGCAAACTGGTGATTTCTTGACTTTTCCAGAAACTAAATGTAATTCCAGTCGATAAAAATAGATTATTAATGATGCATTTAAACTTAAAATGATCTTTTTTTTTTCCAGGTATGATATAAAGATAGATATAATTCACATTAAATAAGACAAAAATGCCCAAATCGAGGTATAATAGATATATTTTGCATTTATCTAAGAGAAAAACGCTTAAGTTTTTTCTCTTGTTTTCAAAAAGCATTGAAATATAACTTATAATTATGCTATGAGGCTAATTATATATGTGCTATATATAAATCCAGCCATGTTCCTTTATTATATGAATAGATATGTGCACATATTTGGCCTAAATTAAACTATATGTGTCATTAAACCAATACAAATACTGATAAACACCACTTGTAAAATGAATGAATATTATTAATATATTAATTCCATTATATATTATTCCAGCTGTGCTAACATGTTAGCATCAAGGGTTTTCTAATCATCCATTAACCTTCTGATGCATTGTTCCATTAGAGCACTAAACTGATAGTTGCTGGAAATGCACCAAAAACCAGACAAATACTGATAAACATCACTATTATATACTAATATGTTGTAGTGGCCATTTTCCTATATATATATATGGCATAGTGGCATATATTTGGTATATTTTAGCATATATTTACACATATATGTGTTTTATATATGTGCATATATCAGTTCTTTCCATGTGGGATGACTGCACCAATACTTCTTTGAGTTCTGTACTTTCGTTAATGACTAAATTCATGATTTTAACATTAATTTTCATCTTAACAAGGGCAAAAACCACTCGATGTCCCCTGTCACAGAAACAGGAAGCTGTTTTATTCAGTGTTTTTAATCACTGGGTCTGTTTGTTTTACAGAGAAACAGAAAGAACTCGCTCCATCATCAACTCTGCTTTGTTGTTTTGAATCAATAGCAGCAGAAAATGACATATTAGCCGTTTAAGTGGCTGTTGAAGCTTTTATTACGGCTGTTTCAATTTATTTTAATATTGCATCTGTGTGTTTTTTTACTCTAAAATCACATTAAATTGGAGTGCATTCTATTCACAAATAACACGGCAGTAAAAATGACCAATTTTCACCGCTGCGTTTGTTTGTTTCCCGACTTGTCGCGCCGGCTTTTCGCCGATTCGGGCCCTGACCCCGAAAGAATCTAAATGAGTCCAATCAAACCCGCGTCACAGGTTGGGTCCAGCAGCCGAAAGCCAGCGCGGGTCCGCTGTGATATACTCTGTGTGATAATAGCAGCCGCTGGAGCTGGTCCAGCCTCTGCTGTGTGTCCAGCGACGGCCGCTGAGCTCAGATAAAGACGAGTGTGGTCAGACGTGCAGACGTTGATCTGCTGCTTCCATCTCCAGGAATAAGCAAAAAGAAGGTGCTGCACACAGGGAGGAGCAGCCAGGAGGTTGGTGATAACACTGCTTCAGGTTGGATTTAATAAAACCTGACCGGACGTTGTAGTAATTCTATTGGATTCTATTGTTGTTGAGCCTTGATTCCTGGGTGGAGGAGCAAAAATGTGTGTTAATGTGCTCTCATTAGCTAAAAACTGTACTAAAGTGCCTTCTCGGGAGCTGAAAAGCATATTAAAGTGCTCTCCAGGAGCTAAAATCTGTGTTAAAAGTGCCATCTAGGTGCAAATGTGTGTGCTAAAGTGCCCTCTTGGGAGCTAAAATGTATGTTAAAGTGCCTGCTAGGTACTAAAATGTGTGCTAAAATACCCTCTAGAGCTAAAATGTGTGCTAAAGTGCCCTCTTGGAAGGTAAAAAGCATGTTAAAGTAGATTCTAGAAACTAAAATGCATGCTAAAGTGCCCTGTTGGGAACTAAAATCATGTTATAGTGCCCTCCTAGAGGGCTCCTAAAGTGCCCTCTAGGAGCTAAAATGTGTGCTAAAGTGCCCTCTTTGGAGCTAAATTCATGTTAAAGTGCCCGCTAGGAGGCAAAATGCATGCTAAGTGCCTTCTATGATTTAAAATGTGTGTTAAAGTTCCCTCTAGGAGACAAAATGCATGTTAAAGTGCCATCTAGGAGCAAATGTGTGTGCTAAAGTGCCCTCTTGGGAGCTAAAATCATGTTAAAGTGGCCTCTAGGTGGCAAAATGCATAACAAAGTGCCTTCTAGGAGCCAAAATGTGTTCTAAAGTGCCCTCTTGGGAGTTAAAATGTATGTTAAAGTGCCTGCTAGGTACTAAAATGTGTGCTAAAATACCCTCTAGAGCTAAAATGTGTGCTAAAGTTCCCTCTAGGAGACAGAATGTGTGCTAAAGTGCCCTGTTGGGAACTAAAATCACGTTATAGTGCCCTCTACGAACCAAAATGTGTGCTAAAGTGCCCTCTAAGGAAATACATCATGTTACAGTGGATTCTAGAAACCAAAATGTGTGCTAAAGTGCCCTCTTTGGAGCTAAATTCGTGTTCAAGTGCCCTCTAGAAACCAAAATGTGTGTTAAAGTGCCCTCTAGGAGCAAATATGTGTGCTAAAGTGCCCTCTTGGAAGGTAAAAAGCATGGTAATGTAGATTCTAGAAACTAAAATGCATGCTAAAGTGCCCTCTTTGGAGCTAAATTCATGTTAAAGTGCCCCCTAGGAGCCAAAATGCATGCCAAGTGTCTTCTAGGATTTAAAATGTGTGTTAAAGTTCCCTCTTTAGGGCATTGACATGCTATATGTTCCCTGTTTTCCCATTTTTCCAAATTTCCTAGTAACATTTATTTCCTATTATTTGAATGAATTTATTTAATTTAAAAATGTATATATTGAGGTGGAAATGCAAAAGCAAATACAGAGATCAACTAAATACATTTTTAAAAATTAAATAAATTGAGCATTTATGTGTAAAGGGAATAAAATACACAATTAAACCAAATTAAATCCATTAAGTAAATGGAAAATTTAATAAATCAGGCATTTACTGGTATATTTATTCATGATTATGGCAGTTTTAATCTCCCATAATTTTAGCCACTTAAAAAATGGAATTATTCTTAATTCTGAGTTCCACATGAAACATATTAATTAACTAAAAGTAAAGAGATTTTGAAAATGCTTTCCTTATGAGGCCATAAACGCTTTAGCACTTTTCACACCTCTCTGATTGCTCGTCTGAGAATGTTCCAAAAACTTTTCCCTCGGCTCGTTTACTGGCGGCGGAGCAACGTAAATCAATTACAAAAAAAAAAAAACACATTCCTGTTGTCATGCACCAGTGTTTCTGGAACAAACTCCAGAACAAAACTTATTTTTACGGTCTTGCTTTTAATTAATTCCGCTTTTTTTTAATATCGAGATGTTTCTCACACTTGTTTTATCCCTTTCTTAAACTTCCATTCTCAGCTTGTTTTTATTACTAATATATTCTTATTGCTTTTTATTTGTAGATGTTTGCACCTTGAGCCTCCTGGTTTTAATACCTGTGTTATTGATTTTTATTGTTTGGCTTGTAATGCACTTTTATGATATGAGAGGTGCTGTAGAAATGAAGTTTATTATTAGTATTAATGCACGAGGTCACGCCGCTGATCCTCGCTGCGATCGCTGATGGAGGATGATGAAATTAACAGATTTACACTCCACCTCCAAGTGTGTCTCTGTTTGTTTATGAGCATGCATGCTAATGTGCTTTGCCTCGGGCATGGCTAAGTATATGTGCATGAAATCGTGGCCGTGTTTACCCATAAAAAAAAAAAAGAAAAAAGAAAAGATAGATCGCGCTGTGACATATTCAGAAGTCGCCGGCAGGTGCCATAAAGCAAAATGTCTCCTTGTTATTGGAGATAGAGACACGACGTTTGAGGGAAGGGAATTATAGTGACTGTTATGAATCATGGCGGCGGCTCATTGCCACTTCACGCTGATTGAAATGTCAAAGAACGACTCTCAAGCCGCCAGGAAGACTCATGTCGAGTGCATGAAAATCCCAATGTTTTCTGAGAAAAAGCAGCTGAAACGTCCTGATATGTCACCATTCGTCCCTGCTCTTGGTTTAATAAATATCGGAGCGTCGTCGGCCAATTACGACACTTATTAGAATCCAAAAACCTAAGCAATCACTTGACTTTCAGGCAGTTTTCTAGACACTAAATGTAATTTCAGTCCATTATAAGGGATTATAGACTGTGTATTTAAACTTAAAGTGATCTTTTTGCTTCAGGATATGATATAGTTCACATTTATGTGAAACTAAAATGTCATTTTTGCTTATTTGATCACACATCTGGTTATTAACCCCTTGAACTCCAGCCCTTTTTTTAGGTTTAGGACATACCCATAGTAAGTAGGGTATGTCTGATGTTGGTCGACACTAAACGACCATTTATTGATCTCAAATAAACATTTTCATCCCAAAACAGCAACAAAAAAAACACATTTTTTGTCAGTCGCTTCAAACAAGCGACTTTTTACTGTAGTGTTTTTTGGCTGCTAGTTTACTGAGTTTTTGTCATAAAGCTACACTGATGGTACCGTTGGACTCGTCACAGTCTCAGCTTTCATATGAGATGTCATTTGTTTGTGTAACATGAAGTATCAGAGCGCTAGCCATCAAAATGTGGAGAGTGGGTTGGCTTTATGATCGTATACCGATTGTCATATTTGTTAATTAATTAGCTTGGTGTTGGAGTTGTGTTTGGTGTGTGTAAATATGACTTATATGTGCTTGTAGTGGAGTTTCTCCTGTTTAATTTGATGTATATTTTCACTATATTTGTACATTTTTCATGTTTTCCAAAAACATCGAAATATGACTCATGCTATGAGGCTAATAATATGTTATATATATGTACATATAATATAGGAATATATATATATGGGGAAATATATAAATATAGCCTCTACATTAACATGTTTACCACAAGTTGGCCTAAATGCTGCATATATTTGCATATATTAATGATATATCAATAGAAAAATACCAATGTGATTGTGATTTCAAAAAAAAAATGTGTTTTTTCCTTGTTTTAGCAATTAGCAATTAGCAAATAGCAATTTTTCTATGAGGCTAACAATCTACAATACTGTCTGGGGAAGTAGTTTGTAGTAATTGAAGTAATTGTACTGTATATGATCTCTGATGGTTTGATTTTGATTTGATGTTTGTTTTTAGGGGCTAATATATAAATAACTGCACTTTTCTGAAACGATAAGTTCACTACATCATAATTAATTATCTAAATGTGGCATGTTTTATTCATGGAAATCATGTTTGATCACGGAAGGTGTCAATTTTATCAGCCAAAACCATTTTTTAATGAAATGTACAATATCTTTATTTTAATGAAAATGCACAGATATTCTCCCATGGTTTTGTTTTTATAAAAAATACAAATGTACATACATAACAGCAATAATTTACAGGCCCTTCTTCAAAAGAACGCCTACGATACTTTACAGTCAACGAGCTTTACATGGCGGCAAATATGCAGGAGAGAGGAGAG
>CM060476.1:2478732-2508732 GCA_030544235.1 Lepturacanthus savala | reverse complement strand
ATTCTTCATGTTCTGGAGTGTTATTTATAGGATTTTATGGACAAATAATTGACCTTTGAACTCTGATCTTCTGAAGTTCATTGTTTTACCTGATTTAGGTCAGTTTGGTCTCGTTTTAACTTTAAAATTAAGTATTTTTATCTATATTAAAACACAATTTTTGATTTTTTTTTCCAATATTCTCACTATATTTGCTCTATAACAGCAACATGAATAGATTCTGACTCTTCTGTAGTCACCTCACATTATCATTATTATCATTTATAAGAGGAAAACTGAAAAATAGGCTCAGGATTTAAGTTATTATAGTTGGTATCATCTGCATAGAAACACACGTGGAGACTTTGAACTCTTATCTTATTAATTATTGAACTTTGCATTAGAGATTTAGCTTATTTCAAGTTGTTTTGGGTCAGTTTGGTCTTGTTTTAAGTACTTTTATCTGTAGTTAAACACAATTTAAATACTATATTTGCTCTATAACAGCAACATAAATAGATTCCGACTCTTCTATAGTCACATCACACGTAGATTTAATTTAATTCCAGGTTTAAGTCCAATAACCTTTGTTTTTGTAGAGATATTCCACATTTATTATCATTTATAGCAGGAAAAATAGGACTTCTCCTTTTAGAATTTCCCAAATTAGCTACTATTTAGATATTTAATGTAGATTTGAGCTGTTCTGTGATTTAATTGTCTCCTTTATAATCTCCTTTTTACAGAATATACTCTTCATGTTCTGGATTTCTATGATTTTACATTGCAGATAATTTAGATTATTTAACTTTTCTCCTGATTTAGGCCAGTTTCGTCTTGTTTTAAGTATTTTTATCTACATTAAAACACACTTTTTTCCAATATTCTAACTCTATTTGCTCTATAACAGCAACATAAATAGATTCTGACTCTTCTGTAGCCACCTCACATGTTTTACTACCAGGTTAAAATAGAGATAATCCATATTTATTATCATTTATAGCAGGGAAACTGAAAACTAGACCTGGGGCTTCAGCAGTTAATATGATTTCTTCATCTTTTCTCCCATGTGTGGTCTTATTGAGCCACTTCAAAGGAACGTGTCATGTGGGAAACACGTGATAAATGATCAGTTGTCTAATGAACAGCCTGACGAGCTCCTTGTGGAATTAGTGGCTGGATGTTACGGCTACAAACAGCTTCTTCTAAATCCATTACGTACAGTATGTTACTTCCAATGGCTTCGTTTGAGTGCATTTTTCAGCCTGACGAGCTGCATTCAGCCCACAACAGAACAGAAGATGTGCTGCTCTTCATCACCTGGAACGCCACCGCTGAATACATTTTTCTTAAAGGGAATTGATTTTCGCAAACAATAAAGACAGATAGATTATGAAAGGCTATAAAAAAAATCTCTCTGTAACCTGCAGATTAAACAGCAGGTGCAGAGGAATGAGAATATTCAGAACACGAGGAAGTCAGGCTGTACATTAACAATTTACATTCCCCCTATGGATGTTCTTCTCCGAAGCTGAAGATCTGTGTTAACATTGAGGGCAAAAAAGACAGTTGCTATGACAATGGAATTCTATGAAATAAAAAAAACCCAATGCAATGGTTCTCAAAGTGGGGTTCAGGGACCCCCCAGGGGTCCTTGAGGTGGATCCAGGGTGTTCCCGGGTAAACCGGGGAATATTTATTTGAATTATAAGTCCATCCAGTGGTGTGCACAGGGGAGGAGGCAGGGGGGCCGAAAAATACATGCTAAAGTGCCCCCTGGGAGCCAAAACACACATTAAAGTTCTTTCTAGGAGCTAAAAAGAATGATAAAGTGCCCTCTAGGAGCTAAAACATGTGTTAAAGTTCTCTCTAGGAGCTAAAATGCATGTTAAAGTGCCCTCTAGGAGCTAAAATGCATGTTAAAGTGCCCTATTGGGAACTAAAATGTGTGTTAAAGTTCTCTCTAGGAGCTAAAAATGTGTTTTAAAGTGCCGTACTGGAGCTAAAACTGGAGTTAAAGTGCCCACTTGGGAACTAAAATGTTGTTAAAGTGCCCTCTAGGAGCTAAAAGGTGTGTTAAATGCCCTCTCAGGGCTAAAAGGCGCATTAAGTGTCCTCTCTGGAGCTAAAACGTGTAATAAAGTGCCCTCTAGGAGCTAAAAAGCATGTTAAAGTGCCCTCTTGGGAGCTATAATGTTGTTAAAGTGCCCTCTAGGAGCTAAAATATGTGTTAAAGTGCCCACTTGGGAGCTATAATGCATGTTAAAGTGCCCTCTAGGAGCTAAAATATGTGTTCAAGTGCCCTCTGTTAAAATGCCCTGTGTTAAAGTGCCCCCTAGGAGCTAAAACATGTGTTAAAGTGCCCTCTAGGAGCTACAATATGTGTTAAAGTGCCCTCTAGGAGCTACAATATGTGTTAAAGTGCCCTCTAGGAGCTAAAATGCATGTTAAAGTGCCCTCTAGGAGCTAAAATATGTGTTCAAGTGCCCTCTGTTAAAATGCCCTGTGTTAAAGTGCCCCCTAGGAGCTAAAACATGTGTTAAAGTGCCCTCTAGGAGCTACAATATGTGTTAAAGTGCCCCCTAGGAGCTAAAACATGTGTTAAAGTGCCCTCTAGGAGCTAAAACATGTGTTAAAGTGCCCTCTAGGAGCTACAATATGTGTTAAAGTGCCCTCTTGAGAGCTAAAAAGCTCTCTATAGAAGCTAAAATGCATGTTAACGTGCCCAATTGGGAACTAAAACGTGTTAAAGTTCTCTCTAGGAGCTAAAATATGTGTTCAAGTGCCCTCTAGGAGCTAAAATATGTGTTAAAGTGCCCTCTTGGGAGCTATAATGCTTGTTATATTGCCCTTTTGAAAGCTATAACGTGTTAAAGTTCTCCATAGGAGCTAAAATGCATGTTAAAGTGCCCAATTGGGAACTAAAATATTGTTAAAGTTCCCTCTAGGAGCTAAAAGGTGTGTTAAGTGCCCTCTCGGAAGCTAAAACGTATAATAAAGTGCCCTCTAGTAGCTAAAAAGCATGTTAAGGTGCCCAATTGGGAGCCAAAACGGCCATTAAAGTTCTCTCTTAGGAGCTAAAATGCATGTTAAGTGCCCTCTAGGAGCTAAAACGTATAATAAAGTGCCCTCTAGGAGCTAAAACGTATAATAAAGTGCCCTCTAGGAGCTAAAACGTATAATAAAGTGCCCTCTAGGAGCTAAAAAGCATGTTAAAGTGCCCTCTTGGGGGCTATAATGTGTTAAAGTGCCCTCTTGGGGACTAAAATGCATGTTAAAGTGCCCTCTAGGAGCTAAAATGCATGTTAAAGTGCCCTCTTGGGAACTAAAATGCATGTTAAAGTGCCCTCTTGGGGGCTATAATGTGTTAAACTGCCCTCTAGGAGCTACAATATGTGTTAAAGTGCCCTCTAGGGAACTAAAATGCATGTTAAAGTGCACTTTAGGGAAGCTAAAATGCATGTTAAGCTCCGTTTTAGTAGTTAAAACATGTTAAAGTGCCCTCTTGGGAGCTAAAACTTGTTAAAATGACCATTTATACATAAAAAACATGTCTAAAATTCTCTCTTCAATGGGAAAAAAGTCTGTGCACACCACTGAATCCATCCATAAATAAGACAACGACATTTTTTAACCACTTTCTTCAATATCGAAAAGCAAAAATGGGACAAAATCGTATCAAATCGGGGCCCAGTTCACGCCAGTTTAGGGGTGAATGAGATTGAGAACCACTGCCACTGCCAACTTCCTGCCAGAAACAGGAAGTGGATCATGCTCCACTCACTGAGTTTCCCCATGCAGCTGCGGAGCCGGCTGTCCAGCCTCAGCACTCGCTGGTACAGCTCGTCGTAGTCGTAGGCTCCCAGCTCCTCCTGGATGCCCGTCAGCACCGCCGACAGGTTCCTGATCTCCTCCTTGAACTGCGAGATGAGCGCCGCGTCCATCTTGTACTGCTCCAGGACGGGGATCAGCGGCTTCAGCTCGTCCATCTTGTCCTTCAGCTCCTGCACAGACGGGATTACGACGGCTTTAATCGGCCGGTAAATTTACATGAGATGGAAATGTGAGCACCGGAGAACGAGAGGAAGCACGCCGATGCACCGCCATGGCTGATTCTACGCTACGGAACGGGAAAACGGAGGAAGAGGAGGAAAAATGTGGCCAGAGGGGACGGTCAGAAAGTCACAGACGGCTGTAAACTGGAAATACAACTGATATCTAATGATATTTAATGGGTTTTATTATAGAATTAATGAAATAATACTGTAAATACAACTAAAATCACAGTATTTAATGGGTTTTATTATAGAATTAATGAAATAATACTGGAAATACAACTGATATCACAGTATTTATTGGGTTTTATTATAGAATTAATGAAATAATACTGTAAATACAACTAAAATCACAGTATTTAATGGGTTTTATTATAGAATTAATGAAATAATACTGGAAATACAACTGATATCACAGTATTTAATGGGTTTTATTATAGAATTAATGAAATAATACTGTAAATACAACTGATATCACAGTATTTAATGGATTTTATTATAGAATTAATGAAATAATACTGTAAATACAACTGAAATCATAGTATTTAATGGGTTTTATTGTAAATTAATGAAATAATACTGTAAATACAACTGATATCTAATGATATTTAATGGGTTTTATTATAGAATTAATGAAATAATACTGTAAATACAACTGATATCTAATGATATTTAATGGGTTTATGGTACAATTAATGAAATAATACTGGAAATACAACTGATATCTAATGATATTTAATGGGTTTATGGTACAATTAATTAAAATAATACTGTAAATACAACTGATATCTAATGATATTTAATGGGTTTTATTATAGAATTAATGAAATAATACTGTAAATACAACTGAAATCACAGTATTTAATGGGTTTTATTATAGAATTAATGAAATAATACTGTAAATACAACTGATATCTAATGATATTTAATGGGTTTTATTATAGAATTAATCAAATAATACTGTAAATACAACTAAAATCACAGTATTTAATGGGTTTATGGTACAATTAATTAAAGTAATACTGTAAATACAACTGATGTCACAGTATTTAATGGGTTTTATTATAGAATTAATGAAATAATACTGTAAATACAACTGATATCACAGTATTTAATGGGTTTATGGTACAATTAATTAAAATAATACTGTAAATACAACTAAAATCACAGTATTTAATGGGTTTTATTATAGAATTAATGAAATAATACTGTAAATACAACTGATATCACAGTATTTAATGGGTTTTATTATAGAATTAATGAAATAATACTGTAAATACAACTGATATCACAGTATTTAATGGGTTTTATTATAGAATTAATGAAATAATACTGTAAATACAACTGATATCACAGTATTTAATGGGTTTATGGTACAATTAATTAAAATAATACTGTAAATACAACTGAAATCACAGTATTTAATGGGTTTTATTATAGAATTAATGAAATAATACTGTAAATACAACTGATATCACAGTATTTAATGGGTTTTATTATAGAATGAATCAAATAATACTGGAAATACAACTGATATCACAGTATTTAATGGGTTTTATTATAGAATTAATGAAATAATACTGTAAATACAACTGATATCTAATGATATTTAATGGGTTTTATGGTACAATTAATTAAATAATACTGTAAATACAACTGATATCACAGTATTTAATGGGTTTTATTATAGAATTAATGAAATAATACTGTAAATACAACTGATATCACAGTATTTAATGGGTTTTATTATAGAATTAATGAAATAATACTGTAAATACAACTGATATCACAGTATTTAATGGGTTTATGGTACAATTAATTAAAATAATACTGTAAATACAACTGAAATCACAGTATTTAATGGGTTTTATTATAGAATTAATGAAATAATACTGTAAATACAACTGAAATCACAGTATTTAATGGGTTTTATTATAGAATTAATTAAATAATACTGTAAATACAACTAAAATAACAGTATTTAATGTATTTTATGGTACAATTAATTAAAATAATACTGTAAATACAACTAAAATAACAGTATTTAATGTATTTTATGGTACAATTAATTAAAATAATACTGTAAATACAACTGAAATCACAGTATTTAATGGGTTTATGGTACAATTAATTAAAATAATACTGTAAATACAACTAAAATCACAGTATTTAATGGATTTATTATAGAATTAATGAAATAATACTGGAAATACAACTGATGTCACAGTATTTAATGGGTTTTATTGTAAATTAATGAAATAATACTGTAATTACAACTGATATCACAGTATTTAATGGATTTTATTATAGAATTAATGAAATAATACTGTAAATACAACTGATATCACAGTATTTAATGGGTTTTATTATAGAATTAATCAAATAATACTGGAAATACAACTGATATCACAGTATTTAATGGGTTTATGGTACAATTAATTAAAATAATACTGTAAATACAACTGATGTCACAGTATTTAATGGGTTTATGGTACAATTAATTAAAATAATACTGTAAATACAACTGATATCACAGTATTTAATTGGTTTATGGTACAATTAATTAAAATAATACTCTAAATACAACTAAAATCACAGTATTTAATGGGTTTTATTATAGAATTAATGAAATAATACTGGAAATACAACTGATATCACAGTATTTAATGGATTTTTATTGCACAATTATTCATATAATACTATAAATACAACTAAAATCTATATTTAATTGATTTGTATTGTGAAATAATCAGCTGTAAATACTGAAATTACCGTATTTAATTGATTTTTACTGTAAAATTATTCATCCAAGACTGAAAACAAATTAATTCACAGTATTTAATGTATTTTATTGTACAATTAATTAAAATAATACTGTAAATACAACTAAAATAACAGTATTTAATGTATTTTATGGTACAATTAATCAAATAATACTGTAAATACAACTGAAATCGCAGTATTTTATAGATTTTTACTGTAAAATTAATCACCCGAGACTGTAAATAGAAGTGAAATCACAGTATTTATTAGATATCGATGTATAAATCAACAAACGTGTGTGAGAATCTGCCTCCTCAGTGAATGCAGAGTGTTTGTGATGCAGTTCCGTGATAGAGGAAGTGACTGGTATTATTCGTAGTATTATTCTTCAGCAGCAAACTGAGTGACTGACAGAGTGTGAAGCACCTAATGGAACCATTAGTCAACCAGGAATTAATGAAGCGCTCATTTATTTTGGAACTCTGTGAAAAGGCAGCGCGGCCGATCCCCCTCGATAAATGACATCCAAATAAAGTACGGAGCTGGAAATGGACGTTTAATACGAGTAAATTCAACTTGTGTTGGTTTCCCTGTGCCAGTGGTTCAGTAAAATAGATGAATAAAGGCCTGACACTCATTTATTAATATAGATTCAGTTATTTTACTTGTATAATATTAGTAAAGTCAAACTTTACAGTAATTTACTGTGTTAAACACAGTAATGTTACTGTAAATGATTATTACAGTAGATTGATGTAGATTTTACAATAGAGATACTGTAGAAATGTATTGTATATATATATATATATATATATATATATATATATATATATATATATATATATATATATACACCATAAATTCTACTGAAATCTCATTATTTAATTGATTTTTCTGTACAATACAACTCACAGTATTTTATTATTTTTTATTGTACATTTATCCCCTAATACTGTGAATATTAATATTAATCAGAGTATATTTTTGTACAATTAATCATCTACTACTGTAAATACACTAAAAATCACAGTATTTCATTGTTTTATTGTACAATTTATCACCTAATACTGTAAATGTAACCAACATCACAGTATTTAATAAATTTTTACTGTAAAGTTTATCCCCTAATACTGTAAATACGACTGTAATTTAAGTATTTGTTAAATTTTTACTGTACAATTACCCACTGAATACTGTAAATACACTAAAAATCACGGTATATCATTGTTTTATTGTACAAGTTATTGTCTAATACTGTAAATGTAACCAATATCACAGTATTTAATTAATTTTTACTATAAAGTTTATCACCCAATATGTAAATTCAAGTATTTATTAGATTTTTACTGTATAATTACCCACCTAATACTGTAAATACAACTGAAATTAGTGTTTAATTTATGTTTATTTTACAGTTAATCCCATAATACTGTGAATTCAACAGTATTTAGTTGTTTTTTACTGTACAATTAATCATCTAATACTGTAAATGTAACCAACATCACAGTATTTAATTAATTTGTACTGTAAAGTTTTATCCCCTAATACTGTAAATACAACTGAAATTTAAGTATTTGTTAAATTTTTACTGTACAATTACTCCCTGAATACTGTAAATACAGTAAAAATCACAGTATATCATTGTTTTATTGTACAATTTATTGTCTAATACTGTAAATGTAACCAACATCACAGTATTTAATTAATTTTTACTGTAAAGTTTATCACCCAATATGTAAATTCAAGTATTTATTAGATTTATTTTACAGTTAATCCCCTAATACTGTGAATTCAACAGTATTTAGTTGTTTTTTACTGTACAATTAATCATCTAATACTGTAAATGTAACCAACATCACAGTATTTCATTAATTTTTACTGTAAAGTTTATCACCCAATACTGTAAATACAACTGAAATTTGGTAGATTTTTACTGTACAATTACCCACTGAATACTGTGAATACAACTGAAATTAGTGTTTAATGTATGTTTATTTTACAGTTAATCACTTAATACTGGGAATTCAACTGAAATCACAGCTTTTAATTCATTTTTATTGCATATTTCTCCCCTCATACTGTAAATACAACTTAAATCACAGTATTTAGTTGTTTTTTACTGTAAAATTAATCATCTACGACTGTAAATACACTAAAAATCACAGTATTTCATTGTTTTATTGTACAATTTATCACCCAATACTGCAAATACAACTAAAATCCCATTATTTAGTTGTTTTATTCAGTATTTAGTATTAGTAACTGTAACTTTCTGAATAATTGCTGCCAACTTCCATACATTGTTCATTGTTTATTACGCATAAAGCTTTATTCCAGCTTCCATACCAACCTTTCCTTTATTTCTAAAGTTCCTTCCAGTGTTTCTTATTTCCTAAATCATTCAGTGGGTAGAAACCTGCCCCAGCAGAGCTTCCTGCTCCCAGACCAGCTGTCCAAACTAATCCACAGAGGAGAAGCACAGCAGCAGCAACAGCTTCTGAAACAAGCAGCGATGGAAGCGGCGTGTGAATTCTAAAACCTGCCGTGCACGTACTTCACTGCTATTATACTTGTAAGTAGATCTTATAGAGACTCATCAGCTCTTCCCTGGGCTTAGAAACACACTCATGCATGCAGATTTTATTTAGAAAAAAGACTTTTCATCAATATTCCTATCTCATGCATCAACTGGAGGACTTATTGTCGTTTATGCTGCATAGTTTTTACACCAGCAGTCACTTTACCTATAAACCACCTTATTTTACATCCTCACTGCTTGGGTTTTATTTTGAAGTCCTTAAAGTCGCATCAATTCTGTCCTCCAATCTCTCCACTGGCTCCAATTAATCAATTAAGCCCCATATTTTACAGTTTTCCTGCTATAAATGATAATAAATGTTGAATATCTCTACAAACATAAAGGTTATTGGACTTAAATCTGGTGTTAAACATGTGAGGTGACTACAGAAGAGTCAGAATCTATTTATGCTGCTGTTATAGAGCAAATAGAGTTAGAATATTGCAAATTTGTGTTTTAAAACAAGAGCAAACTGACCCGAATAAGAAAAATACTTCAAATAAACTAAATTATCTGCAATGCAAAGTTCAATGATTAAGTTCAAAGAGTATAAAATCACTATATATAGACAAATATATTCTGTAAAAGGTTTAAAAAGGAGATTATATAGAGCAAATGTAGATAGAATATTGCAAATCAAGGTTGATTTGTTGTTCATTTTCCGTCTCTACTTCCTTTTTTTCCCTTTCGAGTACATTTAATCTAATTTAATTCTATGCAGAATCGCTTCATCTAAACAAGAAATGAGCTGTTTGATGAGTTTTATATGATTCATAATATTCCCACATTGGGAAAACTACACCCACATCCATGCAAAAATACTCTAGTGTGCTAAAATAAGATGGAAGAATGGTTAATAAGAGTTCAAAGATCAATTATTTGTCCATATAATATGGAGATATATAAAGGAGCCAATTAAGAGGGCACTTTAGAGGTTTTTTAGCTCCCAAGAGGGCACTTTAGCACACATTTAGCCATCTAGAGGGCACTTTAACATGTTTTTTAGCTCCCAAATGGGCACTATAGCACCAATTTTGGCTCCTAGAGGGCAATTTGCACACATTTAGCCTTCTAGAGGGCACTTTAACATGTTTTTTAGCTCCCAAGTGGGCACTATAGCACCAATTTTGGCTCCTAGAGGGCATTTTAGAATGTATTTACCTCCAAGAAGGCACTTTAGCAATATTTTTAACTTCCAAGAGGGGATTTTAGTATGTTTTTTATCTCCTAATAGGGCACTTTAACATGATTTAGCTCCCAAGAGGGCACTTTAGCAAATATTTTGCCTTCTAGAGGAAACTTTAACATGATTTAGCTCCCAAGAGGGCACTTTAACACACATTTAGCCTTCTAGAGGGCACTTTAACATGTTTTTTAGCTCCCAAATGGGCACTATAGCACCAATTTTGGCTCCTAGAGGGCACTTTAAAATGTATTTACCTCCAAGAAGGAACTTTAGCAATATTTTTAGCTTCCAAGAAGGGATTTTAGTATGTTTTTTTAGCTCCTAATAGGGCACTTTAACATGATTTAGCTCCCAACAGAGCACTAAAGCTTGTTTTTGCCTCCTAGAGGGTACTTTAGCATGCATTTTGGCTCCAAGAGGGAACTTTAACATGCTTTCTAGCTTCCAAGAGGGCACTTTAGCACACATTTAGCCTTCTAGAGGGCACTTTAACATGTTTTTTAGCTCCCAAGTGGGCACTATAGCACCAATTTTGGCTCCTAATAGGGCACTTTAACATGATTTAGCTCCCAAGAGGGCACTTTAGCACATATTTTGGCTCCTTTTACATGATTTATAATATTCCTATGCTAAAATAAGATTGGATCAGGTAGCGTTTGCTCCGATTTTAGCATGAAGAGGCAGAGAATTTTCATTTTCTCGTCACGTTCCTGAGGAACTACCAGTGACACGGTGCTTTATCAACCGCCTCGTGATCCCAGTTATTCTTATTTTTCTGAAAAGCTCCTCACGCAGAACAACTAAATGAAATATTGGTGCAAGGTAAGTGCCAAGTTCCACAAGTTTGAATCTGTCTTTTCTCCTCATTTCCTCCAATGTTCCAGCCGCTCTTGAAATATAATTATGTAAAACTTGCAAAAATGCCAAAAAACCTCTATGATTTAGGCCTGAATGCCAAAAACAAAAAGCTGAAATGCACTTGGAAGCTTTTTTTTATAGTGTAAAAAGCAGTAACAGAATCAATCCTGCATAGAAAAAGAACAAAAACAACCAGAGAAGATTTGATTTGACTGAGCTGTGATTAAAAGGGAGAGGGTAGAATACCTGGAAGTTTCTGGCCATGACGGATTTTCTGTCGTCCTCGATCTGTCTGAATTTAGTCCTCAGGCCCTTCATCTGGTTCTCCATCTTCATGACATATTGGAAATCTCTCTGGGTTCGCAGGTTCAGTACCTCGATGGACTGCGACATGTTCTGCACCTGGAATAAAGAGAGAGATGATCGATAGGCGCCTCAGACGCAAACACCATGGACAAATTGCTTTTGTGAGGCTGTTATCGAGGCGTATTCAAGCTTTCGGTGCCGTTTACATACATTATAACGCGCTGGAAGTGTCATTAAAGTGGACTCAAACTAAAGAAATCGGGTGTTTTATTACTGATAAATGTACTTTATTTACTTCTTTTTTAGCTTAAATCAAGACCAAATTGAACCAAATCCGAAAAAACATGAAATAAGCTCAATTATCTGCAATGCAAAGTTAAATTAATAATAAGATAAGAGTTTAAGAATCAATTATTTGTCTATAAAATCATAGAAATCCCACTGAGGATAATTACAGAACATGAATGATATATTCTGTAAGATGTTTAAAAAGGAGATTATAAAGGAGCCAATTAAGAGGGCACTTTAGCACACTTTAGCTTCCAAGAGGTCACTTCAGTATGCTTTTAAGCTTTTAAGAGGGCACTTTAGCACATATTTTGGCTCCTAGAGGGCACTTTAAAATGCTTTTTAGCTCCTAGAGGGCACTTTAGCACATATTTTGGCTACTGGAGGGCACTTTAACATGATTTTTGGCTACCAAGAGGGTACAATAGCACATGCGTTGTCTCCTAGAGGGCATGTTAATATGCTTTTTAGCTCCTTGAGGGCACTTCAGCACATATTTTGGCTACTATAGGGCACTTTAAAATGCTTTTTAGCTCCTAGAGGGCACTTTAGCACATATTTTGGCTACTAGAGGGCACTTTAACGTGCTTTTTGGCTCCTAGAGGGCACTTTAGCACATATTTTGGCTACTAGAGGGCACTTTAACGTGCTTTTTGGCTCCTAGAGGGCAGTTTAGCACATATTTTGGCTACTATAGGGCACTTTAACATGCTTTTTAGCTCCTAGAGGGCACTTTTGCACACCTTTTAGTTTCTAGAGTATACGTTAACATGCCTATTAGCTCCCAAGAGGAAACATTAGCACACTTTTTAGCTCCTAGAGGGCACTTTAGCTTATGTTTTTCAACAAATGGGCCACGACAGGATGAATGCCCCCCATGCATGCCACTGCGAGACTCACCTTTACCTCCACTCTCTCCACTTTCAAATTCAGACTTCAAACCTTCCTTTTCTTCTGAGCCAATGACCTTTAACCTCCTCCTTTACTTGTTTTCATCTCCTCCAGCTTCTACTAACCCCAGACTGTTGTGTTAATAGTTTTCTGCATCCACCGCCTTATTTATAATTTGATTCTGCCTGTTGTTTCCCTCCTCCTGTGTCCTCAAACTGTCTTCAAACCCTTCAGAAGCATTTTTACAAATATTAATATTTAATTTGAAGTGATGGGTATAGTACTAACACTGAATAGTGATGTAGTGTTCAATTTAGCATGTATGAAATAGCAATAAAGCTTTATTGTGATGTGTCGGTCATGAACAAGTCGGTTCAAAGAGCTGGTTCAAAGAGCCGGTCCAAAGAGCCAGTTCGAAGAGCTGGTTCAAAGAGCCGGTCCAAAGGGCCGGTTCAAAGAGCTGGTCCAAAGAGCCGGTTCGAAGAGCTGGTTCAAAGAGCCGGTTAAAAGAGCCGGTTCAAAGAGCCGGTTCAAAGAGCCGGTCCAAAGAGCTAGATCAAAGGGCCGGTCCAAAGAGCTGGTTCAAAGGGCCGGTTCAAAGGGCCGGTTCAAAGGGCCAGTCCAAAGAGCTAGATCAAAGGGCCGGTCCAAAGAGCCAGTTCAAAGAGTCGGTTCAAAGAGCCGGTTCAAAGAGCCGGTTCAAAGAGCCGGTTCAAAGGGCCGGTTCAAAGAGCCGGTTCAAAGAACTGGTTCAAAGGGCCGGTCCAAAGAGCCGGTTCAAAGAGCCGGTTCAAAGAGCCGGTTCAAAGAGCTGGTTCAAAGGGCCGGTCCAAAGAGCCGGTCCAAAGAGCCGGTCCAAAGATCCAGTTCAAAGAGCCGGTTCAAAGAGCCGATTCAAAGGGCTGGTTCGAAGGGCCGGTCCAAAGAGCCGGTCCAAAGAGTCGGTTCAAAGAGCCGGTTCAAAGAGCCGGTTCAAAGAGCCGGTTCAAAGAGCCGATTCAAAGGGCTGGTTCGAAGGGCCGGTCCAAAGAGTCGGTTCAAAGAGCCGGTTCAAAGAGCCAATTCAAAGGGCCGGTCCAAAGAGTCGGTTCAAAGAGCTGGTTCAAAATGCTGGTTCAAAGAGCTGGTCCAAAGAGCTGTTTTTTTAATTTAAATTTTTAACCAGAGGATTCAGTTTTAATACAACCCACAAGTCAAAACGGTGCTAAATTTGACCAAATTATAAAGGTATAAGTAGACGAAAGAGCCGGCTCCTCTTATTGAACTGAGCCAAATGATCCGATCGCTAAAAACAGCTGAAAGTCCCATCGCTAAAGCTTTTCCACAGCTGAAGTGAAGCAATGATACTGCCTCTTCTTTCCCTTCCACTGCAACTAATTGAAAGGAGCTGTGATGGCTTTTCCCTGGAGCGATGCCTGTACGCCTGGATGTGTATCGGGCTGTCGTTGAAGCCTAGCAACAGCGTACCTGTGTTAAATACAGATGATAAAACATCCAGTATTGGTATTGGGAGCATTACACTCCAGAAAAAGAACAATAAAGCTTGTAGAGATTTCTTTTCCCCCTCATTATTCCGTCCTTTACAGGAGCGAGAGTGTGTGTGTGGAATTAATGTGGCTCCAGGGTGGTAAACCCCCCTCCCCCATCTTTTTTTTTTTATGTACTTACCTTCTCCAGCAGCTGACGGAGCTGTCGGCTCTTGGCATCTCTGGAGCAGAGGCTCTGTTCCGGTGCCACTACCGTGCAGATACAGCGTCCATCAGCATCCTGGGCCGAGCTGTACACCTGCCAGCCCTCCTTGGGGCCGATAGTCTGCGAGAACAAGCAGAAGCGAGCGTGCAAACGCCGGTAAAAGTGATTGATTCCATATTAATGTGCTGTTATGAAGGCTGTGAGTGATTCTGAGGGAGGAAACGGTGACAAGTGGCTGCAGAAAAAGCCTCAGCGGCGTTCCCGGTTTAGTTAATGAGGGAAGTGACACTGATGCAGCTGCACACGTTCACCTGCTTAATATCAATCAGAGTCCAGGACTTTCTATCAGGGCCATTAAAGTTGTCTTTATTGATAAATCGGTTCGTTGTTTGGTTTATAAAATGGTGTAAAAACAGTCCAGAGCTCAAAGAACATCAGTTTACTGTTATAGAAGATGAAAGAAACCAGGAAATAATCAGAGAATTTGGACATTTTCTTCTTGAAATTGATTCAAATTGATTAATCGATTATCGATGTACTATTACTAGCACATATAGTCATAATGTTAATAAGCATCTTATAACAAATTATGGCTGCAACTAATGGCTATTCTGATTAATCTATTGATTATTGAAAATATTAATATATTGATTCATAAAATAGTGTAAAATATCCATCACTCCTTTGCCAAAGCTGTTGAAAAAGACCTAAAATGTCTTTTTTAACAGTCCAGAACTCAAAGATCATCAGTTTACTACAATAAAAGACTAAATAAACCAGAAAATAATCAATGAATTGATTAATTAATTGATCAAAATACATGAAACTAATCGATTAATCGTTGCAGCTCTACTATTCCTAGCACAAATATAGTCATATTACTCCATAATAATGTCAATAAGCATCTTTATACAAACTAAAGCTGCAACTAACAGCTATTTTGATTAATCGATCGATTATTGAAGCAATGAATTAGTGTTTATGATTAGTTGTTTGGTTCATAAAATCATAAAATAAACAGTCCACAACCCAAAGATCATCAGTCTATTATTATAGAGACTAAAGAAACCAGGAAATAATCAGTGAAGAGAAGCTGGAACCAGAGAAAAATGATTCAAATCAATTAATCAATCACCAAATAGTTGGTGATTAATATTAGAAACTAATTACAGGCACATTTATAGGTGAATTAATCTATAATGTTAATCATCTTGTTATGAATTATGGCCACAACTAATGGAAATTCCATAGTGGATTAATCCATCGGTTATTGAAACGATTAATCGATTAGATGTTTGGTTCATAAAATGATGTAAAATGTCAATCACTGTTTCCCAAAGCTGAAGAAACCAGGAAATAATCAGATTCAAGAAGCTGAAAACAGAGAATTTGGACATTTTCTTCTTTAAAATGACTCAAATCAATTATCAAGATGGTTGGCGATTAATGGAATAGTTGGAAACTAATCGATTAATCGACTAATCATTGCAGCTCTACTATTACTAGCACATAGTCGTATCAATTTATAATAATGTAATAAGCCATATAAATCCATATTAATGCATCTTATAAAAGGTCTTATTATAAATTAAACCTTCAAATAACAGCTAATCTGATCAATTAATCTATCGATTATTGAAACGATTAATCGATTAGTTGTTTGGTTTACCAAAGGTGAAGATTCAACCTAAAATTTCTTTAATTTTCCCCAGATCAATAGTCTAGTAAAGGCCTTATTAGAAATTATAACTGCAACTAACGACTACTTCGATTCTGATTAATCTATCGATTATTGAAACGATTAATCGATTGGTTCATAAAATGGTGTAAAAGACTAAATAAACCAGAAAATGACTAAATTACAAATACTCAGTTAGAATATTGATATATAATCACAACTAATGGATGTTTTGATAGTTGATTAATCGATCTATTATTGAAGTTATTACTTTCCCGAATAAAAATATCCAAATAGTTGGCGATTAATCGAATAGTTGGAAACTAATCGATTAATCGACTAATCATTGCAGCTCTACTATTACTAGCACATATAGTCATATTAATCCATAATAATATAATAAGCCATATTAATCCATATTAATGCATCTTAT
The DNA here is from genome assembly GCA_030544235.1 of Lepturacanthus savala. Lineage (NCBI taxonomy): Eukaryota > Metazoa > Chordata > Actinopteri > Scombriformes > Trichiuridae > Lepturacanthus > Lepturacanthus savala. The sequence continues at coordinate 2,492,025 of CM060476.1, read as the reverse complement.
AAAGGCCTTATTATAAATTAAACCTTCAAATAACAGCTATTTTGATAGTCGATTAATCGATCGATTATTGAAACGATTAATCAATTAGTTATTTGGTTTCCCAAAGGTGAAGATTCAACCTAAAATGTCTTTAATTTTCCCCAGATCAATAGTCTAGTAAAGGCCTTATTACAAATTATAACTGCAACTAACGACTACTTCGATTCTGATTAATCTATCGATTATTGAAACGATTAATCGATTGGTTCATAAAATGGTGTAAAAGACTAAATAAACCAGAAAACGACTAAATTACAAATACTCAGTTATAATATTGATATATAATCACAACTAATGGATGTTTTGATAGTTGATTAATCTATCCATTATTGAAGTTATTACTTTCCTGAATAAAAATATCAAAATAGTTGGCGATTAATCGAATAGTTGGAAACTAATCGATTAATCGACTAATCATTGCAGCTCTACTATTACTAGCACATATAGTCATATTAATCCATATTAATGCATCTTATAAAAGGCCTCATTACAAATTAAACCTTCAAATAACAGCTATTTTGATAGTCGATTAATCGATCGATTATTGAAACGATTAATCGATTAGTTATTTGGTTTCCCAAAGGTGAAGATTCAACTTAAAATGTCTTTATTTTCCCCAGATCAATAGTCTAGTAAAGGCCTTATTAAAATTAAACCTTCAAATAACGACTACTTTGATTCTGATTAATCTATCGATTATTGAAACGATTAATCGATTGGTTCATAAAATGGTGTAAAAGACTAAATAAACCAGAAAACGACTAAATTACAAATACTCAGTTAGAATATTGATATATAATCACAACTAATGGATGTTTTGATAGTTGATTAATCTATCCATTATTGAAGTTATTAGTTTCCCAAATAAAAATATCAAAATAGTTTGCGATTAATCGAATAGTTGGAAACTAATCGATTAATCGACTAATCATTGCAGCTCTACTATTACTAGCACAAGTCGTATCAATCCATAATATAATAAGCCATATTAATCCATATTAATGTTATTAAGCATCTTATAAAGGCCTTATTACAAATTAAACCTTCAAATAACGGCTATTTTGATAGTCGATTAATCTATCGATTATTGAAACGATTAATCGATTGGTTCATAAAATGGTGTAAAAGACTAAATAAAACAGAAAATGACTAAATTACAAATACTCAGTTCCAATATTGATATATAATCACAACTAATGGATGTTTTGATAGTTGATTAATCGATCTATTATTGAAGTTATTACTTTCCTGAATAAAAATATCAAAATAGTTGGCGATTAATCGAATAGTTGGAAACTAATCTATTAATCGACTAATCATTGCAGCTCTACTATTACTAGCACATAGTCGTATCAATCCATAATATAATAAGCCATATTAATCCATATTAATGTTATTAAGCATCTTATAAAGGCCTTATTACAAATTAAACCTTCAAATAACAGCTATTTTGATAGTCGATTAATCTATCGATTATTGAAACGATTAATCGATTAGTTGTTTGGTTTCCCAAAGGTGAAGATTCAACCTAAAATGTCTTTATTTTCCCCAGATCAATAGTCTAGTAAAGGCCTTATTAAAATTAAACCTTCAAATAACGACTATTTTGATTCTGATTAATCTATCGATTATTGAAACGATTAATCGATTGGTTCATAAAATGGTGTAAAAGACTAAATAAACCAGAAAACGACTAAATTACAAATACTCAGTTCCAATATTGATATATAATCACAACAACTATTACAACATATCAAAATAGTTGGCGATTAATCCAATCGTTGTAAAACCAATCGATTAATCGACTAATCCTTGCAGCTCTGCTTCCTGTTGCCTTAACGAAACCCAGGTGGAACAACTGAAAACTGAAGACATGAACTTTGAGAAACTTCAAATCCTTTCTCCTCAATTATTCATAGAACCTGTGGCCGTGCTCTCACTAACAAACACAGAGACGGAGCCGACACTTCAATCAAACCACACAGAGAAAAAAAAACAGTGTGAAGACTCTTTTGTATTCATATAAATATGGATGCAGTTTGCCACCAAGGACTCTGCTGTAAACCTTGTCGTCCACTATAATCAAAGTTGCATATCAGAAGAAAAGGATGTAAATTGGGAAGGTGGAGGCAGGGAGACGAGGAGGAGGTTATGTAGGTAAACAGAGGCTGAAACAAAGAAATATATATATAAAGAAATAAAGAGAACAATGCTGACAAAGAACATGAAAGAGGACTTGACTGTCAATTAGGGAGATGGAGGCCGAGGAGGCACCGAGTCACCGAGCAACACCAAGACAGCACGGGGGGGGGGGAGGGAAATGAGACGAGGTGAGCGATAAACAAGGAGGGCAACGACGTGGCCTGAAGAGAAAAGGAGGAAAAACAAGTAACAAAGAAGTAAATAAGGTCGGATCGTCACTGATACCCAGCTATTGATCGATAAAAAAATAGAAAATATAATACAATACCGTTCAAAAGTTTGAGGTCGGTCAGAAATTTCCAGTTTTTTCAATGAAGATGACTTGAAACTAATCAGAAATAGACTCTAGACATTGCTAATGTGGTAAATGACCGGTTTTTGGTGCATCAATATCTACATAGGTGTATAGAGGCGCATTTCCAGCAACTATCAGCCTGTGTTCTAATGGAACAATGGAACAATTAATGGATGATATGATGGAATCAGGGGGAAATGTCAGTAATTTAGACTCAAACAAACATGTTATTTCTGCTTAAACACAAACCAATAAGTAGTAAAATCAGAAAAAAATGGTCTCTACCAGGAGGCTAATGCAATACAATTGGATTACAACTGCAATTGCAAAACAACGTTTTAAACTGTAGTGTTTATCTCACACCTATGTTACAATTACTGCACATTTTTACAACCTTTTTGTTGTTTAATGTGTTTCTGGTCAAATTTGACCGTTCCATTAACCCTCTAGTCCATGAAATATTACAAAGACATAGTAAAACATGTTTTGGATGCTCTAAATAATACATATTTTTTAGGAAATATAAGAAAACATAGCCACGGACTAGGAATTGTCCATATTTGCATATTGTTGCCATGGTAACGAATCTATTTTAGCTTGTTAGAAAATAAAAAGGAAAAAAAAATGAACTAAATTCAAGTCCAGTTATTATTTGGTGAATATTTTACCACATTCTGAATAAGAGACAACATTCTGTCCATCAGCAATAGGGGTATCCTGGTCATGTGACCTCATAAATTGCCTGTCCTTCAAAATAAAAGCCTCTTTTTCATGCCTAACTGTAAAAACATAGATTTTATATCACAGATTTTTGGAAAAATGAAGGTTTCATGACATTTCATGAAAATGTAATCCCTACATCCTTAAAATTTCTCTAAATTTACAAGAAATCTCTCATCACTTTTAAGTTAAAGCCATTTTTCCCCAGAGACGACAACTTTGAAAAACAACACAAGGGTTAAAATCTATTGTCATGACAACAGATAGAAGATAGAAACAAAGAAAATTGAGCTCCAAGGCTACAAAGGTTCCAGAGAGCTGGGCGACACAGTCCGGCCATTAATCATCCTCATAAAAGCTGAATCCAGCTGCTCGGAGCACAGTTTCAGTCTCTATACAGGTGTCACACACACACACACACACACACACACACATGCATGTAAAACGTGGTGCAGAAACATATTCATGTAGTTTTTATTCCTGATCTCTTGTTTCCACAGTTTGACTCGTTGCTTTCTGGAACGCAGCAGGCAAAGCATCAATATTTGTGAAGTGAAGCCATCAGACGGTGGTTTTTGTGCCAGTTCTCAAACGTTTGCAGGAATAAACAGTGAAATACTGAACATAATCCTCCCCCTTCATGTCTTATTATGGGATATGAATAAAACATGACACTTGAACAGCGGTAATTAACACGTTGGACTTGTAGTTTCTGAAAAACTACACTTATTTAGCGACGTTAAATTACATTTACATTATGTGTTAAACCATCTGTACAGTGTTCACACTCTGTTTGAGTCCCATTTTAAAAGACTTTGAATATTTCCATGTTCTGCTACTTTAAACATCCACTCCACTAGATTTCAGAGGGAAATAAGGTGGTTTTTTACATTTATTTGACACTTTCAGTTACAAACTACTTCTCCAAAAGCTATTTTATATGGAAAACACCTGATCAATTATATAAATGTACATTATTTCCATTCATTTCAATTACCCAACTATATATAAAATAACATTTGATTTATCTTGTCAATATTAAAATGCTGCATATGTTTAACTGTAAAATCTGAAAATTTACAATTTAACTGGTAGAAATTATTCAATTAAATTACTGTAAAATAAAGTAAAAATATATATATATATATATATATATATATATATATATATATATATATACACATACAGTATATATCTAAAATAATTTTATTTTATAATATAATTATATATAATTATAATTATATATATAATTAAAATACAATTATTTTATATATATATTTATATAATTTTAACATTATTTTTATTATATATATATTATTTATTATATATATATAATAAATAATATATTATTTTATATATATAATTTTAACATTTTATTATATATATATATATAATAAAATAATGTTAACATTTTATATATATCTAAAATAATTTTTTAAAATAATTTATTTTAATTTGATATATATATATATATATATACATATATATAATTAAAATAAAATTATTTTAGATATATATATCATTTTAATATTATTTTATTTTAATTATATATATATATAAAAATAATTTTAACATTATTTTATTATATATATATATATATTTTTATTAAAATAAAATTATTTGTATTAAATTTATTTTTATTTTCACAGTAGAAATACTATACTTCTGTTTATAGTGTTGTATCTTTATGGGACACCATTCTTTTTATAATAATACATAAACTCTTTCACTACTGTGATTTTCTACAGTATTATTTCAACTACTGTGATTAATTGTAAAATGTACATCAATCTACTGTAATAATCCGTATATAACACTGCAGATTCCATAGCAAACTTCTACAATGTGCATAAATTAATATATGAAATACAGTGTATTTACAGTATTAGTATTGTAATATGCATATTAAATATATGACATTAGTCAATTACTTGCTGCCATTACATGTGTACTTTTATTTAAGGAAAATACAGTGAGACATTTTCAATGAAGGTGACTTTTTTCATTGTACACGAGTTAATTAGCTTCTTACTTTTGATGCCTCTCGATAAATCTCACTTCCTGGAGGAGTTGATGCGCCAAAAGCTTATGTCGTCACTTTGATTAATTTCTCTACATTTCTCCTCTTAGATTTTGTAAACCTGAAATTGACTAAAGACACATGTTAACCCGTCCTTCTTATTACATAGGACTCATTTAAAAAGAGCTGAATAAAAAGAGCTGACATGCAATAAAGTCATGACATTCTAATCGTCAGACGTCATTGTATCCGTCTAACAGCCAACGGGGCTTATCCAGCATTTACCTTTTTATTTAGGGAGTGATCTAACACTGATTCGGAGATTATTAGACAGTGCCGCGGCCCCTAATAATGAATGATCGTGACTTTATTGCTTTTATCGCCGCACACAAGGTCGGCCTCTTTCTCTCCGCGTCCACCATTAACGCTTTTTTTACGAGGCGACCTGATTAAACTGTGAATTAGCCCTGAAACTTTCCACGCGCCAGTGAAGTTCCAGTACTGTACATTATGAAATCATCCATCATCGGGGCCTGCGAGGAAATGGAAGCGTTATTAACCCAATAACAAAAGCGCCGTTAACCATAATATTATTTTTTCCCCGGGGGGAAAATTTACTGTTTCTTTTGAGCATTTTAATTGTGGGACTGGTTGGAGGTAGGCTAATATCGCTGAAAGGCTCCTGTTTTTACGAGGCGCTTCTTAAAACAACTATTTATGAAATGTTTGTCGTAGCCTTTATTGGCCGGCGCTATAAAAACGGGCCGGTGGATAAATTTAACTCTAAAGCTGTCGGGAATGCCGTCGTTTTTCCAAGTTTAGTCAAACCAGTTTATTGTCTGTGTTTCTGTATCAAAGCTGCACTTAATTCACTTTTAGTCTTATATGATTTTTATAGCCTGTGGACAAATTCTGCACCTTTGTTTCAAAGATATTCAGGAAAAAACGGCTATAAATTCACCATTTATCACATTTTTTCTGATGTTTTTCTCTTAAATAATCATTTTCAGGTGTAAAAATGTCCTTCAAAATGAAATGCTGACATTTCAGAATACATACTGTAATGGTAGTGAGATTAAAAAATGTGGTTTTAATGGAAGTCAATGGAAGGCGTCCAGAGAACTCGATAAGAAATTCTAATCTTGTTACTAATCTTTGAAATATCCAAGGCTCCTACCATTTATGTATATGGTAAAAATGTTCATGCAAAAACTGTTATAAATTAATCATACATTAATATTATTTCTGTTTTTTAAATTTATCGCTTAAAACACATTTTTATCAGCTCAAAACCATCAAATATTCATTTATTTTCAGGAGTAAAAATGTCAAATATCACCACTTTTCTTCAAAATTAAATGCTGACAATTCAGAAAACATGGTTTTATACTGTAAAATACTGAGATTACAAAAAATGTGGTTTTAATGGAAGTCAATGGAAGGCGTCCAGAGAACTCGATAAGAAATTCTAATGCGATCAAATCAATTTTGTTACTAATCTTTGAAATATCCAAGGCTCCTACCATTTATTATATGGAAAATAATTCAAGTTTATTGATACGTCTATGGTAAAAATGTCCAGAAAACATGGTTGTATACTGTAATAGTAGTGAGATTAAAAAAATGCCATTATAATGGAAGTCAATGGAAGGCGTCCAGTGGGAGAATATGGAACTACATAAAAAATACTTATGCAATCAAATCAATTTTCTTGTTAATCTTTGACACATCCAAGGCTCTAATTATCCCCAAAGGCAGATCATCTTACCATCTATTATATGGAAAATAATTCAATTTGTGTTGTTTGTAATAAATAACTAAATAATCCCAATACATAAACTGGTTATTAAAGGGTTAAAATCCTGGAATTTACTGAATGTTTGGTAGTTTTAAGCAGGTAAGAAGTTGTTTTGTGAAAAATATAATATATTTGCATGATGATTTTATAGCAGACACCTGTTTTAACACCTTTCTGACAAAAATGTCTGTACAAAAATTGGCTATAAATTCATCATACATCAATATTTCTGTTTTTTTTTCCCATGTTGTTGTTGTTTCTACCAAACATTCAATCATTTTCAGGAGTAAAATGAAATGCTGACATTAGAGAATGCATGGTTTTATACTGTAATGGTAGTGAGATTAAAACGTGGTTAGAATGGAAGTCAATGGAAGGCGTCCAGTGGGAGAATATGGAACTACATAAAAAATACTTAATGCAATCAAATCAATTTCATTGCTAATCTTTGACATATACAATGATCTAATCACCACTAAAGCTCCATCCTTCTATTATTTACTACATGGGAAATATTTCAAGTTTTGTGTTGAATGTGGTGCTGAAATGGTGCAAAATCTAGTCTAAATCAGAGCATTTTGTACCAAGAAGTTGTTCATAAAAGATAAAGATTCTACCTTTTATGAACTGATAATGTTTCTTCACCTTAGTGGCAGAAATGGTGTGATTTAAGAAGTGAAATCCTCCGCCTGAATAAATATGTCGCTGGTGTTTCCAGTGATCTACTGCTCTGTTTTTACCTCAGGTGGCTTGAATCTGCCTTAAAACAGACGAAACAGTTCCTGCTCTAGATGCGATAAGTCTTCCTGTCCTTTGTGGCCGTGGAGAAACTCTGCAGTGTAAGTGCTGGGAGACAAAATCCACTTTCTTTGTGCAAAACATCCCAGAGTTCAGCTGAGGCTAATACGAGACTGTCGCAGTCAAAAGGGTATCTGCCTAACTTACAATTATTTTTATTACAAGATTCACTCTTTTTATGATTCTCCGAGGTGTCGTCGCTGAGAAGAAGTGGAGGGACTCGAAGGAAAAGATGACTCTTATTAACTGGATTTTGGAAAAGTGGATTTCGTCCTCTAATATTAGAGATATGCTAGCTAGGGATCTCTTCACAGCCAGAATGTGCAGGAAGACGATTGAACTGAGCAATTTCTCTATTTTAAGACAGAATTTTAACCCCTTGACCTCCAGTCTTTTTTAGGTTTAGGACATACCCATAGTAAGTAGGGTATGTCTGATGTTGGTCGACACAAAACGACCATTTATTGATCTCAAATAAACATTTTCATCCCAAAACAGCAACAAAAAAACACATTTTTTGTCAGTCGCTTCAAACAAGCGACTTTTTACTGTAGTGTTTTTTGGCTGCTAGTTTACTGAGTTTTTGTCATAAAGCTACACTGATGGTACCGTTGGACTCGTCAAAGTCTCAGCTTTCATATGAGATGTCATTTGTTTGTGTAACATGAAGTATCAGAGCGCTAGCCATCAAAATGTGGCGAGTGGGTTGGCTTTATGATCGTATACCGATGTCCATATTTGTTAATTAATTAGCTTGGTGTTGGAGTTGTGTTTGGTGTGTGTAAATATGACTTATATGTGCTTGTAGTGGAGTTTCTCCTGTTTAATTTGATGTATAGCTTCACTATATTTGTACATGATTAGTGGAGCAATCTCACAGGGGGAACCTGGAGTTTAACGGGTTAAAACATGTGAAGCTGGTGTCCATTCTTCCCCTGAGGAAGTTGCATATTGTCGCTCTATTAAAGTCATTTCTTGACAAAAGTTCTGGTAATATCACTTAAATCCAGATCAGACACTTTATGTCTTATAGAACAAGGACAACAAGTGAGGATAAACAGTCAATTTAACGAGCTTTAACCCTCTATTTCATAGCGTTTTACTGTTTAGATTGTGTCTTTTACTTTGAAGGACAAACAATAATCCCATTATATGACCAGGAAATACTGTTTTCACTCCTTTTTAGTTGGACTGGATCTCCACAGGACATTTTTTCTGCAGCAAAACCAAATATCGCAGTGAATTCTGGGTCAAAATTAGGAGTCTATGCAATAGAGGGATGGTACCTGCTTTAAAAAACACAAATCTATGGAGCAGAAGAAGCTCTAAACATGGTCTTTGAATCAATTTCTACCGTTGAGTGATGAAATCTTTAGGGTTTAATGTTTTATAGTAATTTAGTCTAAAGTTATTGTAATAATAATTTAATATAAAGAGCAGTGCATATCAATGAATTCAATAAATATGTCACCACTGTCAATTGGTTCATTCTATTGTATGAAATATTACATAGACATGGTAAAACATGATGTTTTTATTACTTAAAATGGACCAAATAATACATATTTTTAGGAAATTTAAGAAAACAGTGTAAAGATAGTTTCATGTTTCTATGTAAGGTTGTATACACGAGTAATTCTCCATGGTTGCATATTGTTGTTATGGCAACCAATCTATTTAATCAAATTAAATTCAAGTTTGATGAAACTTGTTCTAAATTCTGAATAAAATACAACCTCCTGTTGTGAAACAATGATGCTCACATCAGCAATAGGGATATCCTGGTCATGTGACCTCAGAAATTGCCTGTCCTTCAAAATAAAAGCCCCCTTTTTACACCCAACTGTAAAAACAGATTTTATATCACAGCTTTTTTTGGAAAAAATGAAGATAAAGTAATTGTTGCCATGAGTTAAAATATGTGACATTTCATGAATATTTAATCCAAGATGGCTGCCGCAATATGACGTCATAATATGATAAATAGGGTGATGCTACCGCTTGTACATACACGTTATTTTTGTCTCTTCATTTGTCTAAAAACTGTTCTTTTTCCTTCCGTCTCCTTCAGACTTCCTGTCACCGCGGTGCAGGACTTTGTTTGCACACAGCTGGCGTGCTGTACGCGGGAAGATTGACTTTTATAATCATGGATCTCTCAGTAAAAACATGCAAAGTCAACAGTGCACCTACAAAGCGTAAACAAATAATGGTAATGAGTTCCTCCCTGTGTGGAGGTATGATTCATGCTCCTCACAGCAGACAGGAATCCTGCCAGTTACGCACATAATTGGATCCCGATTCTGTTTGTTATTCTGCCGTCGACGTGCATTTATCTACACTTACTGTCTACTTTCAAACTCCAACTTTTTGTTGTAATTGAGGGAAAGACTTAAGGGGGCGAGAGCATCGGGAAAAGTTCGATGGTAAATAAATGATGCGGGGACGGATGCACCAGCACCGGGAAAACAGGATAAATGGTGAAATGCACTGAAATTACTGCGCTTTTATCATGTTTCGACACTGAAAAGGCAACAAAGCAGTGGTTCTTAATCTTTTTCCATGTCAAGGACCCAGAAACTGGGATAAATTAGACCATGGACCTGCATTTAATGAGATTTTGTCTCAGGGTCTCCATCTGATAAGAGTTTTGCTTTTAGATATTAAAGAATGTGCATGAAACCCATGACAAAAATGTCATTGTGTTACTAAGTGGCCTGCAAAGACTTTTTGAAGGGCAGAAACGAAAAGGGGGAAAAAAGGGCACATAGGGCATCCTCACCACTGAAGAGGCAACTTTAACATGCGTTTTGGCTCCTAGAGGGCACTTTAGCACACTTTTTGGCTCGTAGTGGGCACTTTAGCACACTTTTTGGCTCGTAGTGGGCACTTTAGCACATGTTTTGGCTTCTAGAGGGCACTTTAGCAGACATTTTAGCTCCCAAGAGGGCACTTTAGCACACATTTTGGTTCCTAGAGGGCAGTTTAGCACATGTTTTGGCTTCTAGAGGGCACTTTAGCACACTTTTTAGCTCCAAGAGAGCACTTTAGCACACATTTTGGCTCCTAGAGGGCACCTTAGCACACTTTTTAGCTCCCAAGAGGGCACTTTAGCACACATTTTGGCTCGTAGAGGGCACTTTAGCACACATTTTGGCTCGTAGAGGGCACTTTATCATACTTTTTAGCTCGCGAGAGGGCATTTTATCATACTTTTTAGCTCGCGAGAGGGCACTTTAGCACACATTTTGGTTCCTAGAGGGCAGTTTAGCAGACTTTTAGCTCCAGAGAGGGCACTTTAGCACACATTTTGGCTCCTAGATGGCACCTTAGCACACTTTTTAGCTCCCAAGAGGGCACTTTAGCACACGTTTTTGCTCTCAGGGGGCACTTTAGCATGTGATTTTCAACAATTGGACCCCCAGGGTTCCTTGACCTTGGACCTCTGGGGCTACCTAGGGCTTGAGGGTACCACAATGTTTTATGTAGACGTTAAAATTTTGTGTTGCGGTCACCGTTAGCAACAACACGACCACCGAAAAGCATGAAAGTTTCGGAGCGACAGAATTCCGGCGTCACGTGGACGCGGCTTAAATCCGTCCCTGAGCTCGCTATGAATTACACTTCTGCAAAATTAGTTATTTCAGGCTTTACTTTGCTACATACATTATCCAGTAAAGCCGTTTTAATCCAATAAATCTCCTCTTAAGAATATTATATGCACCAAGTTTCACAACATTCCTGAACCCACACACACACACACATGGTTCCACCATGCAGATCTCCTCAGGCTCCAGCAAAGGACTGATCCTATTTAGCACTAAGTGAATCTGCTTTGGCCACAGCGAGTCCATCTACTGTAGCCGCCCGCTCCGTAAACTAATCTCCACCTCGCTCCCTTGATCCAATTTATTTCTCGCCAGGTTTTCATGATTCCATTTTACCCACCAGTTGTCGGGGGGGGAATCCTCCGCGGGACGATTCCACTGACGGAAAATTAAAAGATTGTCAATCTATTCCGCGGGAAAGAAAAGGAGCCGAGGTTGGGTAAATACCGAGGGACGGGAACAAAGCATCGGGAAACAAACGGGACACGTGTGGTCTGGTTTTATTCCGCCATCATGTCTGTTTTGTCTCCGGAGGACAACAGGTGGAGTCGTGACTACATTAAGTCCGGTCTCGGCTGGCAAAGCCTCAAGTGGCACCTTCGCCGCAGAACGGAGGAACCGTGTAAGGGGACGGCGTTGCAAATAAAGTTATATGAGCCTTTACAACTTTAACCCCCGCCATTAATTCTCATTTTAATACTTTATCGAGACATTATTTAAATTCATAGACGGTGAATGGGTGTCCATATAAGGTTCACGACCCCAGTTTAATCATGTTTTAAGCGTTTTATGTGCAAAAAGCGATACGTTCCCATTGGAAGGAGCGTCCAATTGTAGGTTGTGTTGCTTCCTGCTTTGTTTTTTAACATTGATCCGGTTTATTCCAAGACAAAAGAGCCATTTGCTGTACACTTTGCCCATTTCTGCACAGAAAAAGCATAAATAAGTAGAGAAAATAATGGAGGAGGAGATGGAAATGATGAATGTGATGTCAATACAGTGAAGCCTGACAGCATCTATGAATCAGAAACAGGCCACATGTATAATATATGTACATAATATATGTGTATCTACAGTATATATATCTATGCTACAACATATCATATTAACCCAGCTATTGACAAATACTGTCTGTATTCATGAGTCTATTTCCTCCATGTTTTACTTTATTTATGCAGAAAGAAATGGAGAAAACTGATTTAATAAACTCAGGCTTCTATTTCTGTTTTATTACTTTCAAAGAGCTAATTTTCATCCATCAGTTCAGGAAGTGACGCATTTAATAAGACGTGATGTTCATAATAGATTTAGTTTTTTCACACCAATCCCAGGTTAAGATTTCAAATGGCCGATACAGGAAGGTGCATTGCATATCATCACCCTATTCAAATAATGACTAAGCTAAAGAGCCCTCTACACATGCTAAAGTGCCCTATACACATGCTAAAGTGCCCTCTACACATGCTAAAGTGCCCTATACACATGCCAAACTGCCTTATATACATGCTAAAGTGCCCTCCATACATGCTAAAGTGCCCTATACACATGTAAAAGTGCCCTCTACACATGCTAAAGTGCCCTATATGCATGCTAAAGTGCCCTCCATACATGCTAAAGAGCCCTCTACACATGCTAAAGTGCCCTATATGCATGCTAAAGTGCCCTCCATACATGCTAAAGAGCCCTCTACACATGCTAAAGTGGCCTCTACACATGCTAAAGAGCCCTCTATACATGCTAAAGTGCCCTCTATATATGCGAAAGTGCTCTCTATACATTCTAAAGTGCCCTCCAACATGCTAAAGTGCCCTCT